>SZWC01005544.1:5000-44350 GCA_023375785.1 Penium margaritaceum
CGCATGTGTGTGAATCCACTAGGCCCATGACACTATTTAGGTTGTCCAGGCCTCAGTTGTCATTTCTCTCTGCACAATTAAGTATTTGCAGCTTCTGACACTTGTACTTGTGCCCCTAGCCAACCCCTTGCTATTCTCACCTTCACCAGTGTGTGCTAGTGAGCTAGCAGGCCGGTTTGTACTGCCATGCCATTGACAGCAGTGCTAGGAAGCTGTCTTTCCTGAGGTGATCCGCGGCAGGCCGTGGAAATGCCGCCGGCAGAACCACCCGCAGCCACTACAGCAGCAGCAGCGGGTGGCAGCAGTAGCCGTGTTTGGCTGCCGGTGAGTACGCAAAAAAATGGGGGGGGGAACGTTTGTGTTCCTTTCATTTGTTTTCTTTTCTTTGGCTTGAGGCCACTACCGTCGGCTGACAATAGAAACCACCGCCGCAGCATCCGCCGCAAGAGTTGCAGCAGTTGCAGCTCTCGTGAAGGTGGCTTGAGGCCACAGTCGTCGGTCGACGACGGCACCTGGTGCAGCATTCGCACCATAGGCGACTTGAGTTTGCACACTTGAGTCGGAAACCATCGCACCACTAGCGCGGTGGTGACCGTCCTCGTGACGCAGTCACAGCACGTCTGAGAGACTGTGCTTTGATTACTCACCTCCCCCTGTGGCCTTGTGCCAGCGGGAGCAAGTGCTGTGTGCACTCACCCAAGCCGAGCTCCGGAGATGAACAGACTGGCGTGGCAGGGAGTGTAGCTGGCGCCGTGGTTGGCACCGGCTCTGCATATGTGGCAGGCGCCGCGTCCACAGTGGCAGTTGCAGCCGTCGCACACGTTTCAGGCGTCTAACAGCTTTGCCTGTTACTACTGTGGTGATCGGCACCATGGCTGGCGCCAGTGTCGCCAGCGCCCTGCCGGTTGGTGACCGCACTAGATACGGTCCCATCCTTCATCTTCACCATCGGACTTAGAGACGTTGTTAGCCAACACCATGGTGCCCCTCGGTGGAGCTATGGCGGTGTTGTACTCTGAGCACCAGGGTCTGAAGCGCATGGTGCAACAAGTCACAGACCATGTACTCTCTCAGCGGGTCGTTGCGACCATGCTGCTACAGACCTTCTTGTCTCCCTCCTCGCCATCCTCACCTCCGTCAGTCTCATCACCTGATGATGCCAGGCCTCCCGACCTCAGCTCCACATCTGACTCCCTACACTCTATGCTGGAGGCAGTTGGAGTCATCCCGACCTGTGATCCCGCCGCTTCTGTGGTCGTCTCTTCGGCTCGCCATCATTGTTCCCGGACTCGGCACGCGAGGCGGCAGATGGCATGTTTGGCGAGACGTGTGCAGGAGGCAGCAACAATCGCAGCAATGGCAGACATCACCACAAAGCTGACTCCCTCGTTCCAAGTCGCAGGGTTGGTGTGGCATCCCCTCGTAACTTCTATCGGTGTGTCGGCCGAGGGGGGGATTGAGTGTCCGCCAACGACCACCGGAGAGTGCATAAGGGCTGCGACAGACACTGTTACGCGACAAGACGTTCTCAGTAAGGACGAGTCTTCCATGGAGTGGTCCGATGCAGAGTAAGAGGCGGACGAGTGGTCCGACACGGAGTTGGCAGCAGTGGTGGTGACAGGTGACGCCCTGACAGCAGACGTCTGTGTGTGCTACATGGAGGATGCAGAGCGAGCTGCAGACCTCCAGCTCATGGTTGCCCTGAACTGTGTCACTGACATCACGGCGGCTCCAGCCGAGGACACAGCCACTCTCGTCCGAGTTGCAGCTCTTGTACCCGAGCGCCTACGCTCCACTGTTGACGAGCAGGAGGCAGTGGTGGCTCGAGTGGAGGTGCACGTGCAGGGTCTCATGGCTGAGCTCCGGGAGGCTAGCAGCCGTTGGTACACTGCAGATTTCTCTGCATGACAGGTTGCTGAAAAGTGCATGAGGATGTACCCACCTGTCTCGAGGCTACGGAGTGGTACCTACAGGATGCATGTTGGCGACGGGCGGACACACCGTAGCAGGTGGACGATTGGTTGTGCATCAAGGGCTCGGTGAAGCCCCATGGTGTGCGGACTTGCGATGACAACGACGACGTTGTAGCTGCAGAAACATCGACGGATGCTGATGTCCGGCCAGCTGACGCCCGAGTGTCAGGCGCGTCAGCTGCAGCTGGTGCCTCCGCAGCAGCACCCATTGTCGCAACAGATGCGAACGCGTTGAGTGGTGACGACTGCCTGCCAGCAGCTGGTGATCAGGCAGCAGCTGAGTCAAGAGTTGACGTGGAAATCTTCCTGCGCGACGAGGTGGCGAGGATGCAGGAGGCCGTCGCTCGCGCCGACGCACACATGATGGAAGTCCACCTTCAGGTTCATTCCGCGAGTAACCACCTGCACGCCGCAGATGCAGCTGGCCGGCCCGCGGCCGCAGTAGATCTCGACGAACAGCACACACGTCTCAATGCTGCGCAATCCGTGTAGGCCCATGCAAAAACAAACATGAGCTCTGTGTGTGAGTGCGATGCAAGACGACAAGAGTTTGGCTAAGTCTGGAATGCTGAATATAAAAGAACAAGAAGAGAATACAAATGAGCCCCTAGCGGGCTCAAGAAGGGGCGCCAGCAGCTAACCGCACCGGGCCCTGTCACCCCCGCTGAACCCAAACGAGTCAGCGGGGAGAATGCACTGCAAACACCACGATAACAATAACGTTGGTCTCCTCGAGGCACCGGAGCAACTCTCTGAGTGCCCAGGTCTCGACCATCGAGAAAGTAGGAGCAGTGCCAGAAAACATTAGAATCAACGTCCAGACATCACACATGGCTTTCCAAACATCGGAAGCGCTAACAGAGCCACTGGGTGTCCTCGTCGCACCGGTACAGTCCACAGGGTGCACGGGTCTCAACCCATCGAGAAAACTCTCCTAGCTCCGGAGAAGCCAATCGGGCTGCCGGAACACATCGATCGCGTCTCGCCGGCATTGTCGTAGGTGCTTAAGAATTCTCGGTACAGTCCAGAGGCCCGTCGTGTTATCACGCCTCCTCTACCATATACCGCCAACGTGGGTACATGGATAATGCATCAGCATCAGTCGTGACGGGTAGAAGCCACACAAACCAACTCTCCTCCTGGCTGACATAGCCGTCCACGCGAGAACAAATGAACAAAGGCATGGAACAACAATGTATGACCCAGTAGACAGGAACGACGATGGCAGAAAATGAAGGCACGCTCAACTCTCCTATGGTAGTGTCTCCAGCTGACGTCATACTTGGAGCTGGTACAAGATCCTCCATGAGTGTGGGTGTGCCAGATGCTGGTGGCGTAATGCTCGTGACGATAGTGGTGATGCTCTCCTCCTTTGAGAATCGCTCACGCGCTGCCATCACCTCACGCTACAGCATCACTACACGCTCCTGCAGGTTAGCATAATCCGCCTCGGACATGTGGAGGTGGCCCATGTCTGCCTCCCGTATGATAAACTGTGCCTCACTATATGTTGCACATGCAGACTGTAGAACTCGTGAGTACAGCTCTATCTGCATCTCTACTGCTGAAGACGTGGAGCTAGTGCTGTTGCATCATCCTGGGGGTCAACCAAATTCGCAATGTGCTGAGAGGCTGGAATATCGGATGAAGCTGCAGGTGTCGCATCCACATCACAACTCGTGCTTGTCATTCGAGGAGTGAGCGGTCGCATGCCGAGAGAGAAGGTGAAAGAGGAGTCACCGGAGTCCATGGAGCATGTGGAAACATCGTTCGTGTAGGTTCTGCAACTATCAGCATCGATGTGATCAACAAGGTCACCAATAGGTGAAAACAAGGTGGCAGAACTCAGCTCCGGCTGACGAGGTGACTCCATCCGTGTGTATGAATCTGCTCCAGTGTCCTCGACTGCCGCCGTAGTGGACACAGGTGTGTAGGACTCCGGATTGACAATGCCGGTCAAGGCGACCAGCAAGCGCAGTTGGCGCTCACGCACTGTCTCGCCGGGAAGGCTGGTCGTTGCCACTTGCTTGATGGTAGAGTGAGGACCACCATCTGATTTCGTCAAGTATGTCGCTGCTTCGTCGTGTGTACGGGAACCCAGTGACTCAGGGAACATGGGTGACTCCTCATGCTGAAGCTGGTCCTCAGGTAGTGCAGATGACATGGTGAAGCCTGCTGAGTCTGCTGCAGCACATTTCCCAGTGACATCTCTTAGAACTCTTGCTCTCAAGAATGCCTCAACCTCTAAAATACTGGCCAGCCAACTCTGCTCATGCACTATGACCGTTGTCGGGCTGGAGTGAGTCGCGTGCGCCAACATCCCTGTCAATCCGTATGGGGCATTGTGATCCACACGGGACTCCTGTCCCACCGCCAGGCCTCTACCTGTCGGAGTCGCGAGTAGTACAGCTCAGGCACATGAAACCTACATTCCTCCACATGGAACCTGCTGCTGGAGAACGTCTGGCTCCTACCCTAGCATAGATGTCGAACTCGATGACATGTACGTCCCAAGTACTCCAACTTCCACCGGAATGGTACGAGTCTGCTGTACACTCTCCCTCAAAAGTCCGGTGGACGCATCCCGGTTTGTACGGGACTCGTGTGCCACCGCCGAGCCCCCACCGGTCGGAGCCGCGAGCTGCACCACTTAGGGACGCCATGCCTGTGCTCCTCTTGATGTCACCTGATGCTGTGGAAGATCTGGATCCAGCCCGGAAGATGACGGGCAAGTCTCTACCATGAACGCCATGTCGGGATCAGACTCCTTGCCATGTGCTGCTACTGTATCATCTAAGTCTACCTATGTTGAAGCTCGGGCACCACGGCCTGGCGCGAGTGTGGATCCTGTTGCTACGGTCACAACAGGCAATACGCGGTGACCACACTCCCCCTTGAAAGGTACCGCAGCGGAAGCCAAGGAGGTGGAGGGTGTATCAAAACTGGCACGAGTACGGCGTGCAAAGCGCTTACACCAACGCCGCGGGGACACACGACTGGAACGACTGCATGAAGACATGTCATCGGGAGTTGGTGTCGTGGTCCTAGGAGAGTGGAGTATCGGGAGGATAGTGGCACCGTGTGACAGACCGATAGGTGAAGCAGAAGGGACACCATCGAATGAGGAAGAACGAGAGGATGAAGGAGATGTGGTTGAAGAGGCCGTCAACAAACTAGTAGTGATGACGAGGCCACAAAGCTGCAGGACTGTCTTCCACAGGTCGTTGATCTCGGCGAATATGCTCAACAGAGGTCGAGCTAGGGGATCTGCCAATGCCGACAGATCCGTATGCTGTGGAGGATGCAAGCTCAGACGAGGCTGAAGCCAAGGTGGATGCCAGCCGCGAGGGCACATCCAGCAGCGACACCAACCATGACGTCCATCACCATAGTAATAGTAGGCAAACACACTGGGCACCTGCTCAAACGTCTGCATACTCATATCATGCGCTGGACGATACATAGGTGCCAAGGGCACCTACTCCCAGTGGTAAGCACCAAGCCGCGGTAGAGGATGAGACCAGTAGGTACTGTCGGTGTCAAAGTCAGCAAATGTGACCAGACAGGTTGTGCTGCACTACCACAGCAAGCCCGGAGAATGGAGTCTGACCAGTTGCGGCTACTAATTCTGTGCCACTAATAGAGCAAAGACTGCTCCAAGACCAGAAGAGGTGGCGGGTGCAAGTGTGGCTGCTGCTCCAAGCGGTAAACGACCCAGCCCTCGGAGATGGAAAAACTCAAATCCATTGTCGATCCTTTGGAGTGAACTCCGCGCACGAATCCAGGGGCCGCAAGGAGACGCCGGTCCACGATGCGTCTCGAAATGGAAATTGCCGTCGTCGACAATCTACAGTCAGCTGGGAAGGAGGGAGTGTAAACACAGCTGCAAATTCCCCTCACTTTGTAGTCATTGCAACTCCGCCCGTGACTGCTATTGCTACCACAAAAGCTGCTACTGTTGCGGCGATAGTAGTTTTACGATCTTTTTTTCATTTTTTTGGTCGTTATTCTCTTGCCCTCAGGCCCCCTTCTGTGTTTTTCCTTTGCCCTCACTCTCCACCCTTTTTTTTTCTTCGTTCTCCCCTCAGCTCCGTTGTAGTCCTCGCTCAGTGCCTTTTGCTTTTGTCTTGTCCACTCGCTTCAAGGTGTACCCCTTTTTGTATGTATTTTCCTCGTCCCCTCATTTCTGGATTGTTCCTATTTTGGGGCGATGGAGAAAACAAAGGGGGGTGGGCTGACCCCTCACCCGCACGCTCGCTCGCCGGTGCGAGCAAGCGATGTGGGTGGGAGCGAGGAAGGAAGGGGGGGGATGCCCCTCCTTCGCCGTAGGCCCTCTCCGTCGGTCGGCCAACAGAGCGGACGGGGCTGGGGTGGCTCACGGGCCCGACAAGCCCCCCTCTGAGGGGGCTCCCTTGATGGGGCTCGAGGGGGTCCCTTTGAGAGGGAGGGGAGGGGGCCCTCAGAGGAGGGCTACGAGGCCCTCCTTGCGTTGGCAGCAGCAGCTACAACGGTAGACTACTACTGTTGTGGTTGCTACTGCTGCTATTACTACTCTACGTAGTAGCTGCGGCTGTTGTGGCTGTTGCGGTGTAGTTGCTGCGGTTGTTGCTGCTGCTATTGCTGCTTCGGCTATTGCTGCTGATATTGCTGATGTTGTTGCTCTGCACAACAGCTCCTACTACGGATTGCTGCGGCCGCCGTTGCTGCTGCTGCAATACGACACCGCTGCTGCTGCCGCTTGCTTCTATACGCCGCTGTTGTTTCCAGCTGCCGCCGCTTCTGCTGCTGTTGTGCGCCGCCGCTGCTGCCATCGCCGCCGCCGCTGCTGCTGATGCTGCTACTGCTGCATGGCCCAATAGCTGCCGCTGCTGCTTGCTCCTTCCGTAGCTGCTGTTGCTATTGTGCGCCAACGCTGCTACCGCCGTTGCTGCTGTTGCTATGCAGCATAGCAGCTGCCGCTGCTACTGTAGTTGCCGGCGCAACTACTGCGAATTCTGCCGCCCGCCGATGTTGCTACTGTTGCCGCTACTGCTGCCGTTGCCACTATTGCTACACCAACCGCTGCTGTTGTTCTATGCTGCTCACCGCCCCTTTGGCGATCGAGTGTAGTCAATTCACGCTCCCTCACGTTGCTACTGGCGTGGACCACGTGGCACGTTCTCTTTGCGTTCCGTGCACTGCTGCTCCTTCTACTGCTCACACGCCCCCCTGTGCTTTGATACTAGATTGGAAATGATGTAGGGCAAGCAGGCCCATGCAAAAACGAACATGAGCTTTGTGTGTGAGTGCAATGCAAGAGGGCAAGAATTTAGCTAGGTCAGGAACGCTGAATATAAAAGAACAAGGAGAGAATACAAATGAGCCCCTAGCGGGCTTAAGTAGGGGCGCCGGCAGCTAGCCGCAGCGGGCCGTGTCACCCCTGCTGAACCAAAACGAGTCATTGGGGAGAACACACTGCGTACACCACGATAACAATAACGGTGGTCTCCTCGAGGTACCGGAACAACTCTCTGAGTGCACGGGTCTCGATCACCAAGAAAGTAGGAGCAGTGCCAGAAAATCTCGGAATCAATGTCCAGACATCACACACGACTTTCTGAACATCGGAAGCGCTAATAGAGCCACCAGGTCTCCTCGTGGCACCGATACAGTCCACCGGGTGCGCGGGTCTCAACCCACCAAGAAAATTCTCCTTGCTCCGGAGAATCCAACAGGGCTGCCGGAACGCATCGATCGCGTCTCGCCGGCGCTGTCGTAGGTGCTGGAGAAGTTTCGGCACAGTCCGGAGGCCCGTCGTGTCGTCACGCCCTCCTCTACCATATACCGCCAACGTGGGCATATGAATAATGCATCAGCGTCAGTCGTGATTGGTGGAAGCCACACAAACCAACAATAGTAGGGATTCCATTTGTAATACAATTCGGCGTGTTCCTAACACTTGACCAGATACAAAATGATGTTGCCATGGTGTTGGTGTCTATAAACATCCTTGAAGATATACTACGTGCCCTCCTGTGTTTCGATGAGAGGCACAGGTGGCACATCTTCGTCGGGGAAAAACGTTCTTGGATCGTAGTAGAGCTTAAGCCAGTTGATGTGAAACAGGAGGTGGATAACCATGTAACCTGGTAGTTCAAAATTTTAAAAGACGGGCTTCCAAAATCTTCTCAATTGCAAACTGCCCAACCCATTTAGGCTTAAGATTTGCGTAACTGTATCCTCGCAAACGTACATTCCTGCTGGTTAGTAGGGCACGATCACCAGCACTGAACTGAACTCAGTGTTTTTCTTATGCTTTTTGGCTGCTTGCTTCATTGGCGCTTGAGTTTCTATCAGTCTTTGGCGAATCTTATCTCATATGCTCTCCAAGTTTCGTGGATGGATGCCGACTGCTACTAGGTTGTTTTAACTTTGCAAAATTCCTGAAGTTGAGGTAAATCTTCTATGAACCACCTCAAATGGAATCTTCCCAGTTGCAGCTAATGTCGTGGAGTTGTATACAAGCTCAATGGTTGATAGATTGACCACCCAGTGAGTGCCAGGATCTTGGGAAAAAACGATTGCAAGTATTTGAGCGTCTGATTGGTGCACTTAGTTTGAGCTTCAGCCTTGGGATGGAAGGTCGTCGATAACTGGATTCGACAGCCGTAGCGAGTCGTCAGCTCCTGCTACAATGTCTTGGTGAATCACCATCCCTGTTGGTGATAATGAAGGGGATGTAGTTTAGTTGGATAATGTTGTTGAAGAACAGCCACAATGTTCCCTCGGTGGTGACAGTGATTGTCGACGGGATGAAGTATGACATCTTTGAGAACGCGCCAACCGCCATGAGCAATGCATCAAGCCCTGTTCGGTGTCACGCGCACACCCTTCACGATTTCCATAACCATGTCTGACCATGGCTATTTGGGTTCGTTAGCCGTTGAAACAAACCAGGGTGTTTGGTTCATCTCGACTTATGGCATTGGTACAAGTCGCAGGTCTTGCACTTGATTGTGCCTTCGATTTGCATCATGTCCCACCAATAGTACTTGCGAGTTCTTTTACAGTCTTATTCGCACCAAAGACTGGACTGGTGTTGTGACACTCTTCTTATGTCATTCCTCACAATTCTTCGTTTGGAGGAACGATGACCTGGAGAGTGGATCGTCGATGCCAATAGCAGTCATCAAACCAGAACTTGGATTTTTGTAAATGAAAAAAATTCCACGCCGTCTTTATCAAACATTCTCGCGAGCTCTATGTCCTTTCAAAGAAGAATTTTTCTGGCATCAGCCATCAATTCAGGTTGTTTACTCAGAGCATCCTCCAGATTAGTTTATTGAGACCGGTACACGATGTCGTAATATAAGTTGGACTTGAAAACTCCATCCATCGAGTTTGTCAATGGCTTACTATTTGCTGAGTCTTGAGATGTTCAAGTGCATGGCGGTTGATGCGGAAGACAGATCCTCGGCATTCCATATAGGACCGCCATGTTCTGGACGTGTGCATGACTACTAACATCTTTGTTTTGCATGTCCGATACTTCAACTCCAAACGGGGTAGTTTTCTCTTCCAGCATTGCTTGGTAAAAACTAATTTAGTTGCTTGATCAATGCCTTGGTGGCCATGATGTAGTCCACTCCTCGATTCAACAATTATAGGGCTAGCAACAAGACCACGAAGTTTCTCAAATTGTTGATCGCTTCTTCTATCTCCCCAACTCCACCCAGTCATTTTACGAGCGAGATTGGAGAGGCACAGAAACCCCATCATAGTCCTTTACAACTTGACAATATTGAGTGAAAATTCCATAAACACCTTGATTTCCCAAACTTTGGTTGACGTCGGCCAATCAGCGAGTGACTCCACTCTTTTTGCGTCCATGTTGATGAGTACGACGCCGATGATATAGCCCAAGAAATCAATCAAACAACGATCACACTTTGAGATTTCTAATATGATTTACTCTTTATAAAAAATCAACAAACTTTCCTAGATGTCCATTGTGTTCCTCCGCTTTGCGGCTATACACAAGTATTTCATCGAGACATATGATGAAAAAATTGTGAGGTTCGGCCAAAAAACATCGTGCATGGCCGCCATGAATGTTGCGGGGGCATTTGTGTGTCCGAATAACATAATTTGGAACTTGAAGAGCACTTATCTGCTATGGAACACCATCTTCTCAGTGTCCTTCTAATACATGCAAATGTTATGATAGTATTTGCGTAGGTTGAAGCTGATAAATGCTCCTCCTACAAAGTAGGTGGAAAATTCTTTCTGCTCACAAAAGGGGGCAGCACTTCTTGATGGTAATACGGTTCGACGCCATGTATTCCACGCACATCCGCATGCCACCGGTTTTGTTTTCACAAGAAGTACAGGTGCATTAAGATGTATTTTACATTTTGCAAGAATGTGCTATGCACTCCAAGCTTAATCAGACATGTACTTCACCTTCAAGAGCACTAATGCCTTAGCATTACATCTCAAGAAGAGCTCAATTCATCAATATGCAAAAGAGCATCAAGAAAGGATTACCTGATCAGAATGGAAGACAAGCTGTTATATAGATATATGTCAAGTCATAGAACTCAAAAGCACATTCCTGACCACCAATGACTTCACCCAGCCACATCACCAATAGACTGCAATGTGGAATTGACACATAAGCATCCTAGTGCCAAGGTGGCAGACCATCCATGTAGCTTCCAAGAAGCTAGAAGAATTATTTTTCGGAAGCTTCATTTTAAACTAAGATGTGCATGGGGCCAAGTTTAAATTCATGACCTCTCATTTTCCCAGATCAATAGAATGGTCAAGTTAACCATTCACCCACATGGTGTACTCACAAATCACATCTCACATGAGACACAGCAAAGTTGAGAACCCTACAAAAGAATCCAGGGGTCATATCTTCATAAGGGGCAGAGCATTCCCAATCCATCCTACAATGGTGAAGAAGGTGCAAACATATTCAATGGTGTATTGGGTAGTGTACCTGATGGAAAACTTTCAAAATGTTCAATTGTCTTCTTTAGAAAATATTTTCCTATCAATCGTGTACAACCAGATATTCCAATTGATAATTCACCCAAAAAAAAACACATTTAGCGTTGTCTTTGTTGCTTGCCTTTTGTAGCTTTGGGACCCTTATCCCACAGAAAAAATTACCCCGATACATATCTCTCCCCCCTTCCAAATACCTTGAGTGTATTGGCGGGTCTTGTGTGGAGTGCATCGCATCTATGTGAGTAATGGTCTGGAGTTTATCGATATACTGGTGTACTAATGCAAACGTCTTTGAGATAACCTGACCTATACACACGCCCGATACACTGTTGACTTTGGATGGGGAGGGAAGGGGGGAATACGTGGGCCTCCCTCCTTAGAAACAAGAGAGTGTATCTCAAAAGAAAATTGGGGAGTGTAGCTGATAGAAAATTTTAGAGATATTCAAGTGAACACTAAATCAGATTGACAATTCACAGTCAAGGGGTTAGCGAGTGCTTTCTCCTGTGTGGTGATGGCTGACATGACTGCCCCCTCCTAATCACAAATTGTATATGTGATGTGTATTGGGGAGTATAGTAAATGGACAAAGTAAAGAACACACAAGTGTAAATGCTAGATAGCTGCAGGAATTAGAATAATTCAGTTACATTTATTCATGGGTTTCATACAAATGAAAAAGTGAGCACTTTCTTGTAATTTTTATGCCTAGTGGAGAGTGCTCAATTATAACAAAAAAAAGTGTACATCAACATTCAAGAAAAAAATAAAAACGGATCTCCTTTCATTCTCAAACAGAATTAGGGCGGAAGTCTATTGTACCCATTTTTTGGAACAAAATAGCTGATATACCATTGTGGCATAAAAAACAACGCATATGATAACACCACACAAAAAATAATGCACATGGAAACGTTGCACAAAAAACAATGTATATGACAATGCCGTACATTCAATGACGCATATGCCAACGTTACACAGAAAATACATGAGGAACCCAGAAACGCTAAAACACATTTCATGTTCCCGCAACATGCCATGTAGCATTGATGCATGACATGATTTTTGTCATTCACTATGGATCGGCCGTATGCACCATTCCACTTTTTTTTTTTTTTTTTTATGTCAGGTCCAAAACACCTACAGTGATCTAGAATGAAGAAAGTGGTGGGCGAATGGTTGATTTTGTTGTAGAGGTTGGATAGATGGTTGCTTTTGTCACGCATGGTGGACGGATGGTTGCTTTTCTTCCAAACCATGGACGGATTGTTGATTTTCTTCCGAACAACGGGCTGATGAGAGTCACACTTAGCGTTTTATGGGTACGCAAGCTATTTCACCCAAAAAAACATTGTTAACATGTCACTCGAGTGGTAGTGTGGTTGTTGCCCAAGCGACAGTCAAGGTGCTGCTATTGGCATGTTTTCTCTGTCTTTTGAGGATCAAGCTACTCCAAATAAACCAAAAAAAATGCATCGTGTGTTTCGTACATGGAAGGACAAGACAAGGTCAATTGCAATATAACAAACATAAAATAATGAAGTTATTGAAACAAAGGATGTCACTACTTATGAAAAGAGATGTCTGAAACATTGTTCCTTGATTTTTTGTAAATCTGGAAGTATCTAGAGTAAATTCATCTTCACATCATACAATGAAAACACCGATTACTCCCTATTCTGTCACCCATGACCCTCATACACTCCGACCTCGGAACAATAAGCCCCATTCTCCCCTGTCTTGGAACAATGAGTCTCGTCCACCCTTATCTAAGAAAAAAAAGCCACATTCACCCCTGCCTCTGGAGAACAAGCCCCATCTGTCCCTCGTACCTCTTTTGAGGCCGAATCTTAAAAGAAGAAGAAGAAAAAAAAAGGAGGAGGAATGTAAGCCTCTTACACCAAATACATGTGACGTGATGTTCACTTCCTTTGGAACGGAACCCTACTTTTGACAATATGCACCGAACGTAAATGCATTGGTCTGAGCAGAGGCTCAGGATGTGACTCGTGAATGCACCTTCATGCCTCGATGTGTGGTCGGCCATACATTATGGGTATCCATGTTGAGTAACACCATTCAAGCACTCAGAGCGGTATGTGTCATAGTGCTGTTGGTTGCAACGTCAAACCAGAACGTATGGACTACATAAAAAATGGGTACGACCACAATCCATTTCTTCCTCCCTTGTGTACTCATGTGTACCTTGCAAACCATTTTCCAACATGTCTCATATTCAAGATAAGCGTCCGCTGTCGCCTTTGGAGTGCTCGGTGATGCCACCAGATTCCTCACCTTTCTCCATGGACCACAGCACTAAGGTAGCCCAATGGGCTAACATCAAGCATGAATGGGACATGATGAATGAAAATTCACCCAACGACCCATAATCCATGTGCTGGCAGTTGAAAAAACAGGCACCCAACGATCGCCCGCTGTACTACCCACCGGATTGGGAGCCATGGGTCTTGGTGTGGCCATTTTCTTGTTTGCATATGTGAAGCTCTATCATTTGTTACCGGACGTGGTGGTCATATTAGTACAATTTGTGCATTACACAAGATGAAAGAATTACCACATTGCCAATGATAATTGTGGGTGAATTGATCCACCGCATACCCTTCCAAAATTGTTAACATTCAACAAAAATGAAAATACTGTATACTTTACGAAAACATGTTGTGGATGTATTAGTCTTCTTTCTTTCCAAATTATATCCACATTACCAAGCAATGCATGCATAATGCACAATGAAGTTTGCAACACTTTCCTGGCTTTGAGTGCATGTTTTCGTGTCCATTGTTTGACATACAGCTTGTGAGGAACACTAACAGTTGGCGATTTTTTTACATAGTGGTGAAACAGTGCTCGAGTAGACTATTTCACTTCCATTAACACACTAATGTTATGTTATTCATTGCGCATACACTGAACAAAATTCTGGGATGTTTGTATGATAGTGACTCCTACGGAGAGTAATTTAATGTATATGTTGTAGGTGCTGCATATGTTGCAGTTGTACAATGATGTTAAACTCATACAATACTGAAGAGTTTGCCACTACAACTTAGCTTAGAGGAACTCGTTCCTTTGGAAGAAACATAACTTGTAGCACATGGAGTAACAAGTGATACTTTTTTCATTGCAAAAAGTAGGCCTTGTTCAAATGTCGCCAGTGATTGAACACTTAAACAGATAAGGACAAATTATTCTTGAAATAACATGCTTTAGGAATGAATGCATACAATACAATGATGGTGGGATTCGTGTTTTCTTTGAAATTTTATAGACTCAACCCCGGAAGAAGTGAACAATGTCAAAAATGGGACACAACCTCTCCCACTACTCTTTTTTCAGGAACCCACACCCGACACTCCCCCCTGCCCAGATTTTATGACCCTCTGCCTAACCCAAAATCCCCCATTGCGTCTGGATTCTGCTGTGCTTGAAAACAACGTCTGCTCAAACTCCACAGACCACCATGCTTCATCCTGCACGGAAACAGAAACATCTGTTAGTCAAATCAGGCAAAGAAAGCTTCAACCATAGGAAACAAAAAGAAAATACAGAGTGACAACCATCACAATAATGCATGATGCATACTTACCTCACTCTTCCTCCTCTGGGTCCTCATCAAACATCTCCTACCACTCCCTCTCCTCCTCATCCAGCTGCACAATGTGCTTGTCCTGCATGACGCTCTCACCAAAACCACCAAAAGGAGGGGAGTATGCACCAGAGTCATCACACCAAATCCCATTATCCTCATCATCTGATGCATCATGAGGTGCCATCTCGGGATCGTACTCCACGTCATCTGCACCTTACTCAGCAAGTGGTGGACCTCCATCCCGTGATGCAGTGGTACGTGCATACAGTGTGGCTTTAGCACGCTGTGCAGCAACTACAAGGCCACCATCAATCTGAGTTGCTGCCTGTGCAGGGTTAAGTGTTGGAGGGTTCGGGCACCGTATCCTTGTGTGACCCTTCTGCCTGCAACATGAAGTTTTTATTCCACCACGTCTCCTGGTCCTTCTGTGCACTTCGGGGATGCCCCTTGCCACGTCGTGGTCTAGGCTGTAGCCAGGCCGCTTGGATCGCCCTGATGTTGTTAACCACGATGATGGCATGGGGCTGACGTATGCATGACAGAAAGCCATGCGAGTGAGGCGAGGGTCTGGTAGATTCTCTGCATTTTGTTGCTTATTCAAGATAAACATGCAGGCATGCTAACACGGCAGGCCAGATTCCTTTCAACAGCCACAGTTTCAGGAGTTCTCAACAAGAGAAACTTGCCTCGGGTTGTTTTTCGGCCCTGTCACCGTTATGGTGTTAGGCCCCTCTTCTGCAATAGTGTGCTCACAGGCCACCCCAAGACAGTAGAGGAGGCGGTCTGCCAGTGCTAGCGTTAGTGCATCCTTGGCTTCACCTGCCTGACAACGATGTGTGCATAACAGTCACTACGTAAACGGGTATATGGACACAAAGCAGTAGTACATGTACAACCGCCTGTGTGTTTAGATGTGGGCGTTCCAACTTTTGGCAGCATTAGATGTTGTGTGTCCTCCTTTGCCCAAAGGGTAGTGGATCCGAATCCACTTAAAAGATGGCACATCCCCAGCCAACACCCCATCCTCCCCCTCCTTTCCAAAAAGGTATGCGTAGGCGGATGGACTCACTTGCCGCAGGTTCAATGTGGCTTTCTCCAATTGCTCCACGTTCAATGCATGTTTACATTTCCAAGCCGAGTGTACCACATTTTTGTTGTAGCTGGTGCGCATGTTCTCTCCTATGTACCAGGCACAAAAGGTGTGCGTATCACCTGATCAACACTTCTGCACTGCCTTCTTCAGTCCCTTCTCCTTGTCCGTGATGATGCATGAGCTAGCCAAAACACCAAAGCATTTCTAGGCCTTGTTGTCCTCCGTAGGTTCCAGGGCCCAAGCCGTGGGGACTGCATGGTCATTTGCATCAAACAACTGTGCAAACAACAGGACATGCTAGTGTTTGTATAAAAAAAATGTCGCATCCATTCTCACCATTTACCAATTGTGTTGAAACCAGATGCTTGCAGCTCCAGGATCCACAAACACCCAGAGAAAGGCACCACCCTCGTCCTTGTGGACCACGACATGTGTAGTTTGGTACACAGGAGAAAGAAACATGGAGAACATGGATGCAAATGTGTAAAAGCAAAAGTAAACAAGATGCAGATTTAAAAAAAAATCCATAACAACAAATCCACTTACCTCTTCCACGTAAGACACAAGCACGCTTCAGGCGTCGCTCTTCTTGGCCATCAATTTCTCTTGGGCTTGTGTCTTGGTGCGGTAGAGGGTGTTATTGGTTATGTTGATCCCGGTCCATTCATTGAGCACCTACTGCAAAGTCGCAGTGGAATTCATAGGATCACGCGGCAGAGCCTCAAAATTCTTGCACGCCACCCAGCCTTTCTGGTGCGTGGGGTTCCTGCCCCCGATGCTTGACACACAGCCATGACCTTCAGATAAGTGGGACAGATTCACGCATCCAAACTTTGTGGTAACGTGGGCGCAAAGTAGCCAAGTGCAGCCCTTTGTCTTGGCGTCAGCACATCTGACATGGAAACACGCCAACTCGCTACGGATCAACTTAAGGCCAAATTGGTTGCCTACAGTGTATTCCTCAATGAGCGTACAAGCGGCATCCGTGTTGATGAATGCCATGCCCTCCTTTGGATCCGTCTCCATCTTCTTGCACTACTTGGGAGTGTGACATGGCTCGTTGTTTGATTCACATGTCCAAGACACCACAAAAGCACGGTAGCACTGTCATCTTCAGAAGCAGTTCGGCAGTCTTCTTTTTGGTTTGCAAAGAAGACAAGACACACTGAAAAGAAAACAAGAAAGAAACTATGGAAGTGTCCTCGTGGGAGGGACAGGAGGTGACAGTGCCCCATGCAAAACCTAACTGGGACAGCTCCCCCCCAGATATCCGGAGAGGCAGAAGCACGACATGGCTCATCAGGGAGTTGGTTAGGTGGGAGGGAGTCCCACTTGGCCAACCTCCTCTGAAACAGCCATCTTTCCAACCCTGCTCTAACTAAAAAATTACATCATCAAACGCGCCTGATGGGTCGTCCACCAGAGGCTTATGGAGGTACCATCGTGGAGTAGGACACGGAGAGGGAGGCTGATCACTCTCATCAAGATTTGGTTGCATGGCCAGTCGCCACGCCTCAAGTTGAGAAGCCATCAGAAATAGTGGGATTATTATCCATATTCTAGTACATTATACATCCCATCTACCCTCGTAATCACACTCACCGCTCCTGTCTACAAATTTGAGCACCATACCGCAATCACGCAGGACGCAGTTATAGTAGATGCATGGTGGATGGCGGCCCCCACGGCGTGAACGACGAGAAACCAAGACTGAACGACACTGTCCCCGGAGCTCAGCCATGGTTGGCGGCGGCGACACATCATGTCAACCTTCTGGAGACAGCATAGCATGGCGAAGCAATGAGAGGAGTTTACACTATGTGCAGCAGTGTGTTTTCCAGTATGCATCCTCATATTCTAGCGCATGTCCGGAACGGCTAGCATTTTAGAAAATTTCACTGCAACATTGTACATGAATTCTCATGGAAATTTTCACAGTGCCAAATGTCGAAGCATTCAACGGCACAATCCTATTGGCCTGTCAATGTCAACCGAGCTGGCCTTGCAACATCTTAGGTTCGGCAGCACGTATGCATACTGCCGCACGTACGTACCCCATAAATAAATTACTAAAACTCCGTCTAACTGTACGAGGGTCATAAGTACATAAAACTGTTGTTGACGATGGACCTTTATGTTTGACAGGCTTAAATGCATGACGTGTCCATGGATGCAACAAACCAAAAAATCTGTAAAACATATTGAAATAGTACCAGTTCACCCTTCCATACAAGAAAGTTAACCGCATACAATCACACGGAGAGCTCAACATGTGCAAGGGGCGGATGGGGCTCATTCGCCATAGGTAGGGGTGAATGATACTTATTCTTCCAAGGTAGGGGCAGATGAGGCTTATTGTTCTGAGGCAGGGGCGGATGGGGCTTAATGTTCCGTGGTAGAGGCGGATGGGGCTTTTTGTTACAAGGGAGGAGAATGAGGCTTGTTCCCAGTGGCGAGGGATGTATGGTCATTCTGCCCCATGTAATATCATGAAAGAGGTGTGCACATGAGACCTGAATTGTACCTTTCAAGAAACATTTTTAATGTCCGAGAAAACTTCCCTAGAAGGATCCTCACCATATGTTGCAGTCTTCTGCACACATCAACAAATGTATGGATTTGGGGTGATGGGCATAAATGGACTGTCCAAAGCACTCACTAGAGCCAGCAAAGTGCTCAATAATTGACCCATCCTTGTGCATGCACGAAAAAAGAGCATGCTGAGCTCAAGAGCAGGAGTAAAGAGCACATTCTGAATGTACAAGGGGCTAGAAGGACCATCGAACCGCACGACCCTCACTCCTTGGACAGGCAGGGACTGACCAGACCCCATGCAAACCGATTGAACAGACCCAACAATATCGAGGGCCATGAAGTCATTGTGACGACATATCATGTTATAGGTGGCATCGGAGTCAATGATCCAAGTACCACTTGCCTCACAACCTGTCATCAACACTAAACAACGTCACACTGAACACTTTGCCTCCTATGCTGAACACTGAACACAGGATGCAGAACAAAAACAAACAGCATGAATGTGTGACTCTTCAAGTAAGGTGGCGCTGCCAGGTCCATCCTTATCACAAGCTGACGGAGCTCCCTCAAAAGCATCATCACGGGCAACAAAAGCAATAAGAAAAGCTGTTTGTGGACCACCTGGCTGTGAAAACACACTTGCACCTCCACGAGTACGAAATGCCAACAGCTGACAAAACTCTGCAATAGTGTGGTCCCGAAGATCATGGTCCCCACTGGTGTCTGGTGAAGCGGAGGCCTCTGCTTCCATTGTGGTCATGACTTGACCATGCCATTTATCACCAGAAAACGTCCACGGTGCATGCGCTGCTTGTAGGCCACGCGTGATCTTGGTCCAGTCAAGTGGCTTCTGGAACTCCGTGTAATGGTGAACACCTCTATTTTTTCAGCACTGGACAAAACGCCTATTACTACTGTTTGCTACCTACTCCTACTACTACTGTCCCTTGCTGGGTTTTGTCATTTCCTTCTTCTCTTGAGTGGCTGCAACAATGCCTTGAGCGTGGCTGCTTGGGGTAGAAGGAGAGGAGGAGGAAATGGTGGAGGTAGGACTGGAGAAATGAGATAGATGCATCGAAGATGTTCCAGTCACTGCTATGATAAGCGGGCTCAGATGATGCACAACATGGGCCTCATTGGCTGATGTTCCTGAATGAAGTAGCGATGAGCCCAGGAAAGTTGAAGCAACTTGGAATAATTGGAGAGGGAGACACGGTCGAAGCCCGAAAAAGCTTCATGTGGTCCACGTGTACTCTGATCATGATGGTGTCGAGTGCCCACAGATGCGTCCCGCCACCAGTCTCAAGGCAGATGTAGATGCGCATGGCGCGCCATCATTGGTCAGCTGCAAGCTCCAAGAGGCCCTGACTGACGGACTTGTGTAGCTAGGATGTACTTGTTATGTAGATCTCCGCCACAAGTAGTGTCAGTGCCAACTCTCAGCCTCAATGTAGGTTCACCTCATCCCTGCCATATCTAGGAAGGGACGGAAGTAAATGACAGTCTCTTCTGGCGTAGAGTAGAGGGAAAAACACATCACTCTCACTACTGTCTCGACCTGGCAAGTAGTGGCCGTATGTACTGACTGTGATACTAGGTCCAGAAGCCTCCCGAGTCATCCTGCACCTGAAACATGACCTCAAAGATTTCAAAGTCTGTATCACTTTATTGGTGGAGTGGAGGAGGCTCAAAGTCCTTTGGTCCCCACTCTGTGGGGAGGGTGACCTTAGGCTCCCAAGAAAGTGGGCGCGATACAAGGAGACCGCCACTCAAAGGGACATCACCACAGGTAAACCCTACTGACTGTTGTGTCTGGTCCTGATAGTGTGGTGGAAACTGTGTGGCAGGCTTTAGTCCCAGACGCAACTCACATATCTACTCATGAGGCATGCAAATCTTATCCTCGTGAAAGCAGTCATCCATCTACTCCTCATCCCAGGTTTCAGCCTGCGACTAGAGGTGCTCAGGGCTTGGGTATTGCGTAGAAGGTGGACTGTTGGACTGATGGTGCAGCTCCAGTGGCTCCTCCTAGTGTATGTTGTCAGGCCCCATTCACCCTCGTAGTAGGTCCGCAATCTTCTGTAGCGCTTCAGACTAATGCTGATGTCAATGGTGCATCCCATCTAGCATGCGACAAAGGTCATCTCTTGCAATTGCCTATGACCGTGGATTCATGATGCCTAACATGGAAGAAGATGTGGAATTCACTGGCCCCTTAACCTTGTCACCGGCTGGCGCCATGGGAGCCACTCAGATAGGTCGGGATGTCAGAGTCAGCAAAATGATAAACCATCAATGTTTCTCAAGGAGTTGGAAAGCCGGAAAACATCAATCTTCTAGCCCAAAATTGGACTAAGGTAATGCTGACATAAACAACCTTTCTCATGACATCCGTAAGGGGCTACTGTTGTCAGTAATGTAGATGCTGATGTCATCAGCCAACTTCCTCTTTTTCCTTTGTCTCTTGTCTCTTGCGGATTATCCCTGAGTCATGGGGAGGGGGTGACCTTTTTACCTCCTCTCGTGACAGCCGCAGCAACTGCTGCCACAGGCTGCTACCTATGCAGCTGCTGTTGGTGTGCACCAATGCACCTGCGAATCAGTGTAGTTGTGCAGTTGCTGTTGCTGCATTGTACAGCCACGCAACAGCAAAGTGCAAGGGTGTGCAGCCACCGTCAGTGCTGCTACACTGCTACCACTGTTGCTGCCGCCGCTGCTGCTGCTGTTGCTGTGCTACTGTTGCTATTTCTCCTCTTTCTGTTGCGATGTTGCCGCTGCTGGCTGCTACTGTTGCTGCATATTGCTGCTTCTCCTAGCTGCTACTGCTGGTTGCCAATGCTTCTACCACCTGCCACTGCTGCTCTTGCTGCTGCCGCTGCTGTTGCTAGCTGCTGTAGCAAACTATTACTGTTGCAAGCTGCTGCTATCATGACTGCTACCGCCTTCTACTGCTGTTGTTGCTGTAGCCTGTCTCTGCTAGATGTTGTATTGAACTGCTAATGCTGCAAGCTACTGTTGCCACCTTCCACTGCTGCCGGTGCTCGCTACTGCAGTTCGATGCTACTGCTGTTAGCCGACGCTACCGTTGCTAAACTACAGGAACTGCTACGATTGTGCCACTGCTATGTCATGTTAATGCTGCTCCTGTCACACTATTACTGCTGCTGCTGCTGTTGTGGAAGTGGCTGTGACTCACGGTGCTATTGTTGGTACTGTTGTCCAATTGAGGCGGTCTTGTGGTGATGCCGTTACTGCCAACGTCACAGCAGCATCTCTGCTGCCGCTGTCTGTTACAATGGGTCCCAAGAACTTGATTGCGGCAATGCTGCGTCTCCATTACTACCCATGGTGCGTCTCTGCTACATAGCTATGCGAGAAGAGTCTCACTACTCCGATCTCATAAGAAATTTCTTGAAAAGTTCCTAGACTTGCTGTAACTAATGTGGCAACACTATCCAGTCACTTGACGCACTAGCGTATAAGGCAGGTGCAAGAAATGGCAAGGGTTGAGCTATGGAGATGCACATATTCTTAAAGCCTTCAATAGATGTAGCATGAAGATTAACATGAAAAATAAAGAACAAACAACATAAATACATGCCACGGTGCATGGGAGTGATGCAAGCGGCAGTACCAGATTGTCTTGAACCGGCCCAAAACCATTACTTTGGCCGAAATTCTGCGCACAGAAATTCAAATGCAAAACTTTCTGAACAAACGAATGCAGAGTCTTGAGCCAGACTCAAAACTGCACACATGCATGGGCGTAGCAAGTACTGGTGCACATGATGCAAAACATGGAACTCAGGCTCAAAAACCATTCCACCGAGAAAATCCTAGAGATTGCCAAAGAAACTTACAGAAGGCCCAAGCAAGCACTCGGTACGCCGTGGCAGCTACCGAGCAGCTGCTGGTGGACGGGCCATCACCCCATGGTGTCTCCTGCATCAGTTGGGTCCGCATCAAGGATTTCACGAGCATGGACATGACAGAATGGTCACACCAAGCTGTAAGAATAGACAGAGATGGCTCACATCACAACAAGGGTGGGCCGTTCAATGTTTGGAAATGACACGGATGGATGACACGAGCAGCATTGCAGTTGATGGGATGATTCTGAGCTCTTGTAAGACAGCTAAGCATGTCATTGGATTGACATCATGTCTAGACTAGCGGAGCGTGTTGAGGTTTTGTTGGCCACTCACATCTCTATGCCCTCTTGTCTCACTATCCATGGCACACACATGTACAGATTGAATGACAATGGTAGCACCTGGGGAGGCGTCATACAAACGCGACATGACTGCCGGCTCTGGCACCATGAAACGTCTGATCTACCCAGGAGTGCCCTCTGGCACATGCATGAGCGTTGTTTCACTATCTTACGATGCGATAGATCCTAGGGTTCGTACATTCTCACTGCCGATCCCTGCATTGTATCTGTTTGCCTCTAAGTATTTAGAGGGAGCTGCATGTTATTCCGGGTGCTCATCCTTAGGGGGCCACCTTGTCGCTCGTTGACCTTGCATTGGTGAGAAGCCACCCTTGGTTAACATCAAAAGGTCGGGCTCGACCCTCGGGTGGCGGTGCGTGCTCATCCGAGCGGTTCCTCGGCGTGGGTGCATGCTCACCGGTGTCTTAGACTCTCGCTCTCCCTCTCTCGCTTCTGTCTTGGTGTAACACTTGATTCTAAGGCAAGCTTATCGCATCGATTGCGTCTTTTTCTTCCTAGCTCTCACCCACCCATGTGGCATGGTTTCCTAGCTAGGAAACAGCGTGGAAACTACTGGTATCAGAGCAATGGGGGTACTCTCTTACTCCTTGCCGATCCTGGATCCATGAAACACCCGTCGAATGGTGCCTTTGCCACCGTGACAGGCCCGCGGCATTCTCGCCGCAAGTCGACTCTCTGTCAAGCCATCAGCACCACTGCTCGCAGTTACCCTCTTCTGCCACGTCTCTGGTAGGTCAGCATCGGTGCAGGTCATACCTGTCAATCCTGGCCCTGTTACCCGAACGTTACTCCGGCTACCGCGAAACACCATGAACAATCTCACCGCCGCCGCCGTTTAGCTGACCCTGCACCCTCTTTGCACCCGTGGTGCACCGCATTCTGCGTGGCCACGAAGCAGCCATCACTGCTTCGTCATCCGGGCACTTCTTCTGCCGGCTGATGCCGCAGTCCTCTGCTGCTCCACCTCCCGCCACCTCCTAGCACTCTTGCTGCCACCGCTGTTCTTCCGACTCTGCACCATCTCTTAACCTGTGGTGCACTGCATTCTGTGTGGTCACAAAGTAACCACACTGCTTTGCCATTTCGGGCACCTCTTTTGCCTCCAGACACAGCCGTCCTCTGCCGCTCCTTCTGCTGCCTCATGGCACTCAGCGGCACTGCAGCTCTTCTCCATTGTTTTGGGGCTCTACCTCTCTCTGTTGTAGCCGCCCAAGTGGAACTCGTTCAGTGCTTGCACACCCAGCTGCCATCTGCAGCACTACAACAAGTAGCAGTAGCATCACTCAGCCGCATCTGCAGCCGTAACACCATTACACTGGATTTGCTACCACTCAACCATCCTCGCGACAAAGGGTTGGACTCACCACAAAAAAAATCCCGCTACGCTGAGTGTGAGTTGGAGAACCCGCAAGCTTTTGCTGAGCCCTTGACCACCGACGACGACGCGCCTCTCTGGTTTCGCATGGTGGACAACTCATAGTGGCGTGAAGACATTGCCGCAGCAACAGATCATGAAACGGAGGAACAAGAGCATGAGATTGACAGACAGGTCTACACAGCAGACGACTTGCCGCCGTCTCTTCCTCTTCCCTCAAGTATGAAACCGCCCAGAGAAACAGAGTCGTCCACCCCCGCTTCTAACTCCAACCCTGATCTAGCTCCCACAGCAGCAGACTTGGCCGAGCCTTCCACGGCACGTGAGGTGCCTGGCGTGATCCCCGTTTTTCCACTCCATACTGACTCCATCAGCTTGACCAGCACCATTCTCGACGCAGCCGCAGGCGTTGCCGCAACCTTCTTAGCTATGGCCCATGCATGCTGAGCCCCGACGCAAAGTCCAATGAGTTGCGTAACCGAGGCCTACGGACACGCCACAGCGTCCCTTACGTTGCTTGCGGCTGCAGCCACCAACATCGCCACACAAGTGACTACAGCAGCTGCTGTAGCCACTGCAGCATCCTTTGCAGCTGATGCGACAGCCAGCGCCGTCGTTTCCATTCATGCGTCCACTGCGGCCGCTGTTCTGACCCCTAATGGCGCTCCTTGGGATGTTACGCACCACATCACCAAGTGCGTTCTTGTTGCGTCAGCACCAGGAGTAGTCGAAGGCGCCATGGTCATAGGTTTGCTCTGCCTCAAAGTGGCTGCTACCGGATAGGTGGCCGTCCTCTTCTCCTCAACGGCCGCAGTGGTGCCTCCTCTCTTCGCACTGCTTCCATGCCGCTAGTCTGGTGAGAATTCCTCCTCTTTCTCTCCTCTCCATATATCTTGCACTTCACTTCTCATCATGCCAGGACCAAAAGAAACCATAGCGGCCTTGCAGACCACCCTTAGCAAAGCCCAAGCAGCTCATCGCAAGGTCGAGGATGAACTGCAACAAGGATGTTAAGCTCAGGAAGAGCCAGCCACCACAGTAGCTGCACTAGTCATAGAGCGTTTGTGTGCCGTCCCGGCTCTCGCTGCTGTTCTGCTTGCTGAGGAGACTGCATCTGCTCACTCATCTGCTCCTCCCATTGGTCGTGTTTATATCTCCTCTTCGCCTGCTCTCTCCACAGCTGCTGTTGCTCAAGTTCTCCTTCCTGCCAGGGAGAAGGACTTGGAGCCGCCACCACCTCAGTTCACATCTAAGTTGACCTTCACCTTGTGGGAGACACGCTTCAGCGCCTGGACCCAAGGGGAGATGCTGTGGGAGTACTACTCTCCTGCCAAGCCGCCGTTTGTTCCTCATCCCTCTGAGGCAGCTCGGGCTATACGAGCTCTTATCAATGCAGGATCTGAAGGTCTTCTTGACGGCATTGGTACGTACAATGCCGACCCTACGCATGGCACACCCGTTGACCCTAGTGGTTCCTATGCCCTTATTCGTTGCCACAAAACTGTGACCAGGAATGCCGCTCAAAGTGCCCTTATTGTATAGTTCAACACACTTCAGATGCGAGTGGATGAGACTACAGACAAGTACTGGGCACGGAGCTTGCACCTTCCGCGTGACCTGGGCAAAGCAGCTCCAGGTCCTCTCTCCGCTTGCCTTTGCATTGTTGCTGGTCTCATTCCCAAGATCTCTGACCTCTCCCTGCATGTCTTTCACGCAGAGCTTGAGCGCCTTGCAACTGCTCCGGTCCTTGAGAACTCTCCACCAAGGATTGGACCTCTCCATGAATTCACTGCCGCTTGCCTCACCGATTGGTGGAGAAACTTGTGGGATGAGCAAATGCATTGAGTAGCTCTTGCTGCAGTCACCACCTCCTCATCCTCCTTGGCTGCAGCCGCCACCTCTTCTCCATCTCCTTCTTCTCCCGCAACTTCTCATACCACTTAACCTCCTTCCTGGGGAGGAGGCGGCGGATCAGGTCGTGGGGTTGGACGTGGTGGTTAAGGCCGTGGAGGTGGCCGCGATGGCAAGGCCTTCTTTGACACCATCGCTACCGCCAAAGTCACCTACTAGAACTGTGGCACCACTGGTCACTCTGCACCAAATTCCCCGGCCCCTCGTGATGACGTGCGTCTGGCATCCTCTAGGTGCGCCCATTGGGCACGTACAGGTATCGTTTCCTCATTTGTTGCCACAGAAGTGACTGTTACAACTTCCTCCTCTTCTTCCTTGGTCTTCACACTCACCACCACTCTTGCTCCTCTTCAGCCTTCAATGTCACCCGCCAGCCCATGGGGCTAGATGTCTGAATGTGGCCCAGTGGTCTTCACGAGGCCACTTAATCATGAGAAGTACAGTTCAGCTCTCCCTGACTACAATCACAGTTTTACTGTGATTGCAGTCAGATATGCAATCTAACATGTCAGCAACATGGATTACAAGAACCTGCCTAGGTGGCAGATTTGAGATTTCTGCAGTGTGCCTAGGTAGCAGATCAGTCCCCTCTCTGTCCTGAGTATATCAGCCCACTTGGGCTCATTCATCAATCACTCATTCAGAAGTTCCACCTTCTTTCAGACATGGTACCAGAGCACAGACACTGATCTCAAGGCTGCCTTGGCAACTTCTACGTTTCCTCCCTCATCAAGGCAAGGGTTTTTTTCACCCTTGCCTCTATCAGAAGGAGTCCTCTCTACGTGTGGTATTATACTTGCCACCCAACTCAGATTCCTCTCTGTCCTTCACATCTCCCTGAACACCACCCTCCATTTCAACATGGCCTCAGTTGCAGCTGTCACCGGCGCCCTTGTTGGCATCCCTAAGCTCACCACCAAATGCGACGGCACCAACAACTACAAGCTGTGGGCCTTTAACATCTCTACGTACTTCAAAACGACCCGCATCGATGGTATTTTGCTCCACAAAATCATCACAGGTGTGGGCAGTGGCGTCGAACCTGCCAAGGACTGCTCAGACCACGAGAAGTGGGAGTTTACCAATGACAACGCTCTCATGTCTCTCTTGGCAACCTGCGATTCTGCGATACACAACGACATTCGAGCTATCGGTGAAAGTGCCAAGGCAGTTTGGGACTACCTCAAGGAGCGCTTTGATGCTTGCACTTCAACCTCTTGCGGTATCAAAATTGTCTCCCTCTTCCATGTCCCATTCGACACCTTTCCCGACATAGGTGGCTACCTTGCTGCTTGCACCACTATTGCTGCGGATCTCAAAGCAATGAGCATTGACCTTCCTGAAGCTGTGGTGTGTGCGGGTATCATCCACGGCCTTCCTTCTCGCTTCGAGGTGATCCGCCAAATGCTT
The DNA here is from genome assembly GCA_023375785.1 of Penium margaritaceum. Lineage (NCBI taxonomy): Eukaryota > Viridiplantae > Streptophyta > Zygnematophyceae > Desmidiales > Peniaceae > Penium > Penium margaritaceum. The sequence continues at coordinate 32,142 of SZWC01005544.1, forward strand.
CTTCAACTTCCTGTTGCAGAACTGACAGTCAACAACATCTCTCTGAAGCTTGCAGCCGCTGAACAAGACTACAACACGAAGACGCACCAGCCGGCAGCCCTAGCTGCTGTGCTTCATGCCCATCTCCCCTCCTCAGCGCTGCCGACCTCGTCCTCTCCTCAGGTTCATCTTACTACAGGGCCCAACAAGTTCCCTCCCTGTCAGTAAAAGCCACTCTCAGGGTCCCATGCAGGCAAGGTTTGTGGTGGACGCAACCACCCTCAAGGTGCCTGCGACCATTTCAAGACAGACCAGTGGCTTTTCCAACATCCCGGCAAGACCTATGCTGAAAGACCGAACTGGCGTGCTGAGGCGCGCAAGGCTCGTGCGAGCTGTTTTGGAGCACTCGAACGTGGTAGTGTGACACATGAATCTACACCTAGCTTGAATACTCTCGCCACTTGCATCCCTCCCGATACAAGTGTTGCCACAATGTACAGTGCCGATGAAACTGGATTCGACATCTACTCCTTGTCCTCTCTCTTCCCCACTTTGATTTTCGGCTCTTTCACGGAGAAAACCCTTGATTGTGGAGCTACATCACATTCTCTCAAGGATGCAGACAGCACTACTCCTCTCCAGTCCTCGGCTCCTGTTTCTGGTCCACTACGGACATGGTTGTCAAATGTCGCGCTCATGCAACTCTTGCCTCTCCAGCCTCCATTCATGGTCAGGTCACTGGCCTCCACCTTCCTTCACTTCGCACCAACCTCCAGTCCGCAAGCTACAAAAAGAAGGAGTGCACGTCCATTTTCCTGCATTTGGCACTCAATCCCATCTCTCAACCTCAACTGGTCGTCACCTTGCCACCTTTCACCTTCACAACAACCTTTACCGCATCCGTGTGCCTCGCATCACGCATCCTTCTTCACATGCACTCAGGACAACCACCGTCGTTTCTTGTCCATGCCGCAATCTCTCCCACCCTCTCATCCTCCATCATCATCGTCTTTGTCACCCCAAGTTCACCGCTTTGCAGAAGCTATCCTCTCACAACATGGTCCTCGGACTTCCGCAGCTTCCTCCTCTCCCACCTCTGTCTGCAGCACCTTCTACCGCTTGCATTCAAGGCAAACTTTGTGCGGCTTCTCACCCTCCCAAGCCCTCTCGTGCTCCTCGGCCTCTTGACATTGTCCACCTTGATCTTGTCGGTCCTATTCGCCCCGTTTCCCGCATGAACCACTCGTTCTTTCTCACGATTGTTGATGATCACTCTCGGTTTGGCGTGGCCATCCCTCTCCGCTCCAAATCTGACGCTCACACTGCCTTCATCACTTGGGCCAACCAAGCTTCTCCCCGGTTTTGCCGCTCCATCGGTCGTCTGTGGTCTGATCGTGGTGGTGAATTTCTGTCCCGTGTTCTCGCAGATTACTGAGCCAGCTGCGGCATTGATCACCAAGTGACGGTCCCAGAATCTCCTGAACAGAACGGAGCGGCTGAACGTCGTAAGTAGATCCTTCTCAACATCGTCCGTACCCCTCTTGCCCATTCTGCCGCCCCTCGCAACTACTGGACGTACGCTCTCCTCTTTAATTCACACGTGCACAACTTCTACCCCTCCTCTCTCCTAACTGCACTCCCGCGGAATCATGGACAGGGTCCAAACCCGACGTCGCCAACCTTTGTCTTTAGGGTTCCACGGCTTATGTCCTTCTCAACAAACGACAACGCTCTCAGCAAAACACGACCAAGATCGATCCTAAAGCTGTTCCGTGCGTTTTTCTCGGCTTTGCGCCACAATCTCCTGGGTATCTTTTCCTTGACCCTACAACTGGCCAAGAGATGTGCACTGTGGACGTTTGCTTCGATGAAACCCATCCCTATCTTCTCCACCAACAATCCGACCCCCTGCCCCTTGACTGGGTGCACTTCGGCCTCTCTCCCTCCACCCTGCCACAAGTCTCCTCACCATCATCCTCCCCTCCACTTTCCTATGCCCCTTCAATGCCTCCTGCTAATGACCCTTCCACTCCACTTTCGTCCACATCTGCAGCTGCTCCACCCCCACCTCCTCCGCTTCCTCTCTTCCCCCCTCCCACTCTTCCCAACCTGCCCTCCTCTGATTTCTCTCTTCCACCCTCTCTCCATCCATCTCTCGCAGACTCCTCCCCCTCATCTGCTGCTCCACCTCCGCCTCCGCCTCCGCCTCCACCTCCGCCTCCGCCTCCGCCTCCTCAACCCTCTCTCTCCTCCTCCTCCCCTCCACATCCCCCCACATTGCGACGTTCTGAATGCATCCTTGCCAAACAACTACTTGGCTTCCATGGTTCTTCCTCTTGTCCCTCTCTTCCTCGTCTACCTTCAGGGGGTGATCTTGCTCTTCAAGAAGATAGACAAGAAGAGGTTGTAAACATGTTCTCCACACACACTCCCCTTCCTTGCTGGCTTGCCATGGGTCCTTCGGCATCTGACCTCACACACACCAATCTCCCTCGCCTCCCTCGTGCTCCACGCACCAACCAATACGCCATTCTCAGCACCACAGTTCACAAACAGCAACAGATTCCAGTGCCAACCACTTTTGAAGAAGCCATGGCTGGTCCACATGCAAAGGAGTGGAAAAGAGCAATCGAGAGTGAGCTCCATGCATTTCAAGCGACCAACAGCTACATTGAGGAGCCAAGACCCTCCACAACTAACGAAGTCAAAGGGATGTGGCTCTTCCATGTGAAAATGTTTCTCGGCAAACCTGTCGACTTCAAAGCGCGCTACATCGCAAAGGGGTACTCTCAAAAGAAAGGCATCAAATTCTTTGAAACCTACTCTCCAACAGCCAAATTCACTACATTTAGAGCTCTCCTCCACATCGCTGCATCACGTGACATGGAGTTGCATGCAATGGATGTATCAACTGCCTTCCTCCAATGCGATCTTCATGAGACCATCTACCTTGAGTGTCCGAAGGGCTACCACCCGTCCTCTCCAAACAACGTTTGGCGCCTCCAACAGCCAGTCTATGGCCTAAATCAGTCACCCCGAGAGTGGCATGCAAAGCTTCAAAACACTCTCATCAACCTTGGCTTTCATCCATCCAAATCTGATGCAAGTCTCTTCCTTCACAAATCCACATCCGGTTGCTACATTCTTGCATACGTTGATGACATGACGCTTGCATCAGACAACCTTGATGAGCTCAGTACTCTCAAGGAAGTACTCATACAACGCTTTCAAATGAAAGACCTCGGTGAACTCACTCAATACCTCGGGATGGAGGTGTGTCGTGACCAAGCAACGTGCACCATCACTCTTTCCCAAGAGCCGTATGTCAACTCTTTTCTCACTCGCTTTGGACATGAAGCATGCAACGGCACGACAACTCCAATGGCAGCCGACCACAACCTCACTGCACCGGCTGTTCCGACAACTCAGCCCTCCTCTCAACCTTATCCTAAACTTGTGGGCTCCCTCATGTACGCTATGGTCTGCACTCGCCCAGACCTTGCGCATCCACTCAGTGTTCTTTCTTGCTTTGTCACCCAAGGACGGTTTTCAGATACATATTGGAAGGCTGCCAAGAGAGTCCTTCGGCACCTTCAAGCAACAAAGACCTACGGACTCACGCTCGGTGGTACCAGCCCCATCTTCCTAGAAGGCTTCACTGACTCTTCCTGGGCAGACGATCAAGCTGATCGCCGCTCCACCCAAGGCTATGATTTCCACCTTGGTTCAGGACTCATCAGTTGGCGCTTCGCCAGCTCCTCCTCAGTCTCTCTCTCATCGTGTGAAGCAGAATTGTATGCCGGCACCATGGCTGCACAAGAGGCAAAGTGGCTTCGCCACTTACTCTATGAACTTGGACACCCACAACCTACACCGCTCTTATGGTGTGACAATCTAAGCACCATCGCACTCACGAAAGGCCCTGTTTATCACTCACAAACCAAACACATCGAGCTCTGTTACTTCTTCATACGTGAGTTTGTACAAGCTGGTGAACTTTTGGTTTGCCATGTCACTTCTCATGACAACATCGCCGACATCTTCACTAAGGCGCTACCTCGTGAACAACATCAAAAGCTATTGACTCGGCTTGGACTCCATGCCCCTTCGGGAGACGTTCTGAGACTTTTGGGCTTCTAGGGGGTGTGTCTGACTGTGGCCCAGTGGTCTTCACAAGGCCACTTAATCATGAGAAGTCCAGTTCAGCTCTCCCTGACTACAATCACAGTTTTACTGTGATTGCAGTTAGATAAGCAATCTAACATGTCAGCATCATGGATTGCAAGAATCCGCCTAGGTGGCGGATTAGAGATTGCTGCAGTGTGCCTAGATAGCAGATCAGTCCCCTCTCTGTCCTGAGTATATCAGCCCACTTGGGCTCATTCATCAATCACTCATTCAGAAGTTCCACCTTCTTTCAGACACTAGAGTCCCCCTCCATCCGGGCCTTCCTACTATGGTCCTCCTTCTTCTCACTACTCCGTGCCTCCCTGGACCCGCAACAATGGTCACTTCTCTGACCGCTCCTCCGACCGATCCTCTGCCTGTCGTGACAAGGAGCGCACTCTTGAGCACCATCCGGCGGAGCTCCTCCACCTTCACTCACAAGGACGTGAGAGTGTGAGTGGCCTGTCTTGGGTGTCTTTCTGTGAGTCCGATGCCACCCTTTGTGGTGCTGCGTCCGGCTGTGTCCAGGGGGCCTTGCCTGATGACCGTTCGTGGATTGAGGAGGGGCAGTCTCACACGTTTCCCACTTGTCTTGGTGTCCCCTCTCCCCACTCCTTGTGTGGCACTTTTGCTGTCTACCTCGTTCTTCCCTCCACTCGTTAAGCCAACACACAAATCCATGGATTCGTGCATCCAATTCACAAATCCCAAATTTGGATCCGGGTTCACGAATCCAGATCCACGTCCAGGTATTGTTTTGCAATTCCCAAAGCCACCAGTGAATCCCCCCGGGGGGGGAGGGGGGGGGGGGGGGGGGGGGGAGGGGAGTGCTTAGCTGCCGGTTAAAATCCCTTGTGGTCAGGTTTCTGAAGCACAAATCCCCGTGCGCATCCATGCGCCGCTCGTTCGCCGCGCGTCGGCGCCTTGCGATAAATGTGACGATACAGTGAGCCTTTAGGGCGAGGTGGGATTGCAACCAATGGGCTGCCTCCAAACAGATAAACAAAGGTGTCAACCATCAGCGTTTCAAACTTGCAAACTTCAACCATCCATGTGTACATTTGACCTCTCTAGCACACGCTAAAAGACATTCCTTCGCCACGAGGTCTAAACATGATTTGTAGAATTATGGCGACGCGGACGAAAACCTTGGATAGATTCAGCCCCAGCCCTGAAATTTCGGATTTGCATCGAGTCTGCGGTATTCGGTGCACTACACCACATCGCATTCGACAGCCACCCTCCCCCCCCCCCCCCCCCTTGCAGCTTCCGCGTGCCACGATCCAGCCCCCTCCAAGTTGTTGGGGCAGATCGCTTATGAGTGTCGGGATTCACCCCGGGAGCTCATTTTCAAGCTCAGTCATAAATTCCCAATACCATGGCTGATGTTGAGCCGCAGATCTGCCACCGAGAGATGTCACGTCTGTTGAAGATTTTCCCCTCCCCATGCCCAAGTGCAGCGCCAGGAGGCACAGAGGAGCTGCCAGAGAGAGGAAATTCCTCGCAATTGGATCTAGCGGCTTGAGGATTGCTCGGATCCTAAAATGGTTGATTGCCCCTAAAATTTGACAAGTCACTGAATCTGGCGAATGTTGTTTCACCAAAATCGAACAAGTATCAAGGGAGATAAGGGCTTCCAAAGTTGGGGTGTGCGCGGTGGCTCTGGGAGCAAGCCACGACTCGACTTCCGGTGAATAATTGACCGGACCAAGTAACAAATGTCCATCTGGAGATTTTGCTCCGGAAGTTCTGCTAAGGCGTCTGGTGGATAATCCACCGGATCCTGTAGTGTGCTTAAGGACTTAGACAAAATCCTGGCTCGGGGTCCAAAAGTCAGTAGTACATTTTGTTACTCGGGGACTTGGTCAAAATGTTGACCGCAGGTTCGCCGACAGGTTTCAAACCTCACCACACCCCATCACCAAAATTGACCCAAAGTGGGGGAAGGGTGTCAAAATGCAGGGGACCCCTACACCACGTGCAATGGGATATGCGCCTTGGGAAAGGCGCTTCGCACGTGAAAGAAGGTGCCACGGCGTGTGCACGCCATGGAGGCGTTAGGCGTTTCTGTGGTGGGTGAGACCTGCGCTTCAGCAAGCGTACCTTGGGCTACGTTCAGCCAAATTACGTACAGTTCAGTATGTTGGAGAGCTCATGGCTAGCCCTATAAATGTTTTGATAATGTCCATGTTCAAGAAATAACGTAGAATTAAGTTATCCCCTTCGCAAACTGACTGTCTCAAAATTCGTGCTCACATAGCGTGAGGCAACCAGAAAGCTCACGCTCAATCTCAGATTCGCCCTAGATAGAAGATGTGAACCAGTAGAGATGGATCAGACCAACTTTGGGACTGCACCACGCGGGTTCCCTGACAACTTCCGCATCCTACACTGTCAAATAAAACTGTGTCTTTGAGCATTAGAATGGTACCATGGCAAACGTGTTCCGTAATTTGCTACAATATTCAAGTTTGTCTGATGGATTCTTCTTCAACGGCCATGTCAAACATGACTTGTGTCTCGAATATAATCTCCCATGGTACCCTGCCTCACCCTTTCACACCTTACCATATAAGTGCAGGCATCGCACAAATGTTTTTCTTGCACGCATCTGGGCTTGTGTTGCCAACGTCTGGCTCACTAAGGATGAGCAAAACGGCAAGCTACCCCTTGCGTGGCAGGTTCTGCACTTTTCTTGGTGTTTCCCGTCAGTCCAAGGCTTGGCGATTCTAGGATAATGCGAAGTGTTGCATTGAGGAGTCATGTGATGCTATGTTCTATGAGGTGGTTTTCCCATGCGACATCCCTCTTGTTGGCTTTGAGGCCTTTCTCGGTCAATTCGGTGCATGAAATTCTTCCCTGCTTGTAAGTGTCCAGAATCCTTGGTTCCGACACATCGCCCATGGCATCCACCTCTTCTGCTCTGTCCACACTCTCCTGACATCCCAGTTGTACCACAATCCCCACCCAAATCTGCCTCCCTGGCTTCTGACTCCATTGACCAGGCATTTGAGCCTGCATCTTTTGCCATTATCTCCACCGACCAGACACAAAGTCCCCCTCTCTACTGGCGTTAGGGATGGTCATCTCACAGCGGCAAAGGTACCCGGGGTCAGAGAGAGAAAGGGGATGGACTGGTTGCAAAAGTTTCATTTTTTTAAGTGCATGCACGTTTGGCCAAACATGGCCTTCATCAGTGCACACTAGATTTCACGTAACAAAGAAACTAAACCATGGCTTCTCTACAAAACTAGTGTCAGCCGCTCACGCTTACGTCCCAAACAAGAAAGAAGGCTTTCTTGGAAGCTAAACTGTTCACATGCAATGCACGTCATGGTGGTAGCCTTCAAATCCTAGAGGAGACCGGGTAGGTACTTTATGTTCTAGGGAGCCTCCATGCCAAAACGTGTCTACCAAAGAACACGGTTGGACTAAAGTTTCTTAGGCATCTAGAAAAAATTCTAAGAATGCTTCCAAAGTCTAGAATGTCTGAACCTTGGTTCCGAAATATCTTTAGCACCAGGGGTTGTCCTGTCATAATAGAATTTGCGCCTGTTGTTTGTTCACGTGACTTGTCAAGGAGTCCTTGATGTTGTGCGTGGCAGACCTGTTCAAAGAGGAAAAGGAGAAAATTCTTGGGACACCCTCTTGCTTGTAGCCTGTGAAAGAAGGCCTGCTTTAGAGTTAGAAACTTTAAAGCAAAGGATTTTTGCAAAACACGTCATCGTAGCTTAGAGGTGATGAATTCCCGTAAACAGCTTTGTGCGAGATAACTTGTAAAGAGGAGATACAAGTAGTTATTCATGTCCAAGAATTCATACATGTTCAAGTAGTTGTACAATGGCGCACCTCGGGCAATGGCGGGGAAGGCGAGCGCGCAGAGAGTCGGGAAGTGAAGATGAGAGCAGGCAACACTCCAGTAAAAATCCCTCTCTTTCTTCACAGCTCTAGAAGGGCAGTGCACATGTGGAAAGCCTTCGTGTCAGGTTTCATGAAGGGGAGGGGGGGTGGGGGGGGGCTTTCATGTACAACTCTCAAGGAGGAGCTGGGTAGCACATGATCCAAACTGAAGCTGCAGCCATCTCAAATCGCTGGCTGCTACAGCAGCTGGAGTGCTGCCTACCTACAGCATTGGAACCGCACCCTTGCCGATGGTGTACGCTCCCTTCTCTCCAACTGAGGACAAGCTACCTTGTTTGCCTTTGAGGCCATGTCTTACATGACGTGGGTCTGGAATCGTGTCCCTCATGGTCCCCTCCCTTACACTGTCACGCCCTTTCAACGATGGACAAGCAGGCGTGCTGACCTTTGCCTTGCTCATGTGTGGGGGTGTCTTGCCTCAGTGTGGCTTCCCGTTGAATAATGGGATGGTAAAATTTATCCCCGTGGTCGTTTGTGCATCTTTCTTGGTGTCTCCCCGTTCTCCAAAGTTTGGCATTTTTGGGATCCTTCTCGCTGTTGTGCCCTCGATTCTTGTGATGCTCTTTTCTTCGAACACCTATTTGAACATGACGTCCCCTGCTTCGCGGGCGGGTCCCTCCCTCCGCCTTCTTGGGATGGGGTGGCACTCCTCCCTCTCGGGCTTCTGTTCCCTCCTCGGTGCATCCATCGGCACCCTCTACCTCCTCTCAGCCCTCAGATCCCTCTGCTTCCACTTAGCTAGAGCCCTCTGTCGCCTCTGAGCCCTTGCCTTCTTCTGAGCCTTCTGTCTCCTGTGAGCCCTTTGTCCCCTTTAAACCCTCCTCCACCTTGGTACCCTCCACTCCCTTTGTGCCTCTGGCTCTCTCTGAGCCCTCTGCCACTTCTGTTAGACCTTCTCCCTCTGTGCACACACGCTCTGACTCCCCTGTGGTGTCATCACTGCCATCTGCACCTGTCTCGTATGTTCCTCATGTCTCACCGTACACACACGGTGGTCGCCTCAGGATACTTCCATCTCACACTCATCGGGTTGTCTCTGGTGACCCTGGCCTCAGTGCTCTTGGACATGCGACATCTGCATTGCCCACGAAGGTATCTTTGGTGCATCCCAGCACTGCCCTTGGCTATTCCCTCATGAAACATGAGTTACACTTAGCCCTTTCCTCGTTTGTGGTCGAGTTTGTTGCCTCGTGGTTTGCTACTACTGGTCTCTCTCCCCATCCACCTAAACCTCTAACTGTGCAGGCTGCTCGCACAACAACTGATTCCCCTTTGTGGGAACAAGCCATGAAAGCCGAACTTGACGCGTTGTCTGAGCATGGCGTGTACGACCTTCCACCGGGCCGCAAAGCTATTGTAGCCAAATGGGTGTACCGTCGCAAGCTGAACCCTGACAATACCGTTGAACGTTACAAGGCGCGCCTCAGGGCAAAAGGATTCTCTCAAGTCCCATGGGGTGGACTTTGACGAGACATTCGGCCAAGTTGGTTGTTACACCATTGCCAGGGCACTGCTCAGCTTGGTTGCCCACCATGAGTGGGAACTAGAACAGATGGAAGTCAACAATGCCTTTGTGCATGGCAAACTTGACAAGGAAATGTACATGGTGCAGCCACCTAGTTTCTCCTATGGAACAAACCAAGTGTGACACCTGCGCAAGGCCGTGTATGGTCTAAAATACTCCCACGCTGCTGGAACCAAGAGATCACATCAACCCTGGAAAAGGGAGGCTTCTGAAGAAGCGTTATGGAGCCCGCACTATTTCTCAATGCTCCCACCAAACCACTTGTTGCCATCCTTGTCTATGTGGATGATCTCCTCACTGCGTCTCCAGACATCGCCTATGTCAAAGCCTCAAAGTCTCTTCTTTATGCAACATACAAGATGAAAGACCTTGGTCACGCCCGTGTCTTCTTGGGTATGGAGCTAGAGCGCGATCGCACACGTTGTACCCTGCATGTTCACCAAGCTGCATATGTCCATAGCTTGGGGGAGCACTTTGGAACGCTTCTTGCTTCCGTCCCTACAGCATCTGCACCTATGAGTCTAGCTGGTCAATCACTGCTGAAGTCCTTGGAACCATCCAAGCTGGGGAGACGGTTGATGTGACAGACTACCTCAGGGTAATAGGGTCCTTGATGTAAGTTGCTACCACCATGCGTGCTGATGTTGCCTTTGCCGTAAACTTCTCGTCTCAATTCTCTCTGTGTCCCCGTGCGCGTCATCTTGAGGCTACGTTGTGGGTAGTGCGGTATGAGTTGTCCACACCTCGCATCGGGTTGTAATTTTGTGCACGACCCTCAGTCCTGGTTGACCGCTTCACTGACATTGACTGGACACATGATTCTGATGCACGCAACAGAACAGGATACATCTTCATGGTTGGTGGGATGAAAATCTCGTGGAAAAGTGGAGAACAAGGGTGTGGTCCCCGCAGCACTGCTGAGGTCCAGTATGTGGCTCTTGGCGCAAGCACATGTGAGGCTGTCTGGCATTGTTGTTTGTTGCATGAATTGCGTGTACCAATCCGTTGTATCACCCTGCGTTGTGACAATCAAAGCACAAAGGCATTGGAGAGAACAGTGGTATGCATCACTTCCGCATCAAGCACATCAACGTGGAGCATCACTTTGTTCGCAAGTGCATTGCTCCTGGCATTGTCCGAGTTGCTTGGGTGGACACATGGTCTTAGAGAGCTGACTTTCTCACCAAAGCCCTCAGATGCAATGTTTTCAAGAGTGTCGTTCATGATGTTGGTCTCATCTATCCCCATGACCCAAGTTGAAGGTGCATGATGTTTATCCGTCTCTGTTTGTCTCTCACCTTGATGAGTGTGCTGTATCCCCATGTATGTGCATTGTTTTGCGTGCGGGTCATGGGGGAGTGTTGAAGTTGTGTTGGCCACTCACATCTCTATGCCCTCGTGTCTCACTCTCCATGGCACACACATGTACTAACTGAATGACAATGGGGAGACGTCATACGAACGAGACATGACTGCTGGCTTCGGCATCATGAAGCAGCTGATCTACCCAGGAGTGCCCTCTGGCACATGCATGGACGTTGTTTGACAATCTCACTCTGATGCGGTAGATGCTAGGGTTCGTATATTCTCAGTGCCGATCCCTGCATCATACTTGTTTGCCTCTAAGTGTTTTGGGGAAGCTGCATGTTCTTCCTTTTGCTGATCCTTAGGGGGCCACCTTGTCGGTCATTGACCGTGCATTGGTGAGAAGCCGCCCTCGTTTGATACCAAGAGGTCGGGCTCCACCCCCGGGTGGCGGTGCGTGCTCATCCGAGCGGTTGCTTGGCGTGGGTGCGTGCTCACCGGCGTCTTAGAGTCTCGCTCTCCCTCTCTCGCTTTTGTCTTGGTGTAACACTTGCTTCTAAGGCAAGCTTACTGCATCCATGGCGTCTCTTGCTTCCTAGCTCTCACCCACCCACGTGACATTGTTGCTTAGCTAGGAAAGTGCCTCGAAATCACACACCGGCGTTACCACCTGGGATCTGCACAAGCATGGACACAAGCTGAGAGGTCCTTGGTAAGCCGTGGACATGAATGCGGTCATGAAAAAACCCATTGGAAAACCCAATGAGAGAGGAGGGGTCTTGTGCCACAAGGTTGTGTTGTTGTGTGTGTCGTACACAGCTTACGGTGACCCCTCGGCTCATGTCCATTCACGTGCAGATCCTTGAGACTGGCGACGGCGGCAGCAGGCTGACAGCCGGTGGCGACGGGCGCCCAGAAGACTTCCGTATTTTGTAGACTCGTGCTGGGTCAGAGCACGTAGGCGTGCAGCCTATCAGGATGTAGATCTCGTTGACGTGGCCGTTCTGGTTCAAACGGCTCGTCATTCTGACGTGTCTGCAGGGAATTGTGACCAAAACTGTATTTCAACCACTGTTTTGTCCTGCTAGGAAAATAGCGTCGTTGTGCGCCGTGTGTGTGTGTGTGTGCATCCACTAGGTCCGTGACACTATTTAGGTTGGCCAGACCTCAGTTGTCATTCCTCTCTGCACATTTCAAACATTTGCAGCTTCTGACACTTGTGTTTATGTGTCCCTAGCCAACCCCTTGCTGTTCTCACCTCCACCTGTGCGTGCTAGTGAGTTAGCTAGCTGGCTTGCGTTGCCACGCTAGC
>SZWC01005544.1:75650-86569 GCA_023375785.1 Penium margaritaceum
GGACACATCAGCCTGACGAGAAATGGTCACTGGCGGAGAAGTCTCCCCCATCCGCCGAGGACCCTCACAGGAAGGGACATGAGCTGCGGAGAGCGCTGTGATCGAAGCCAGATCACGGTATGTGAGAGACTAAAAAAACAGCGCGTCACGGGACTCAATGACACGACGGCGAGTGGGGTCCCAAAAGCGCCAGGCCTTCGACCGCGGGGAGATGCCGATGAAAGCACACAAGCGACCCCGGGGGGAGACCTTGGACCCCTGCTGGTCCTCGGTGTACCACACGGAGGCCAGGGAACCCCAGACGCGCGCGAGACGAAGATCAGCACGGTGGCCAAACCAGAGCTCGTACGGTGTAACATGATCCGGAAGCGGACCATGCGGGAGGCGGTTCCAGACCCACGTCATGTAGGCGAAGCCCTCGAAGGCGAAGGACTCCGGGAGACCGCACTCAGACCGCATGGCGCGGACCGCATCCTCCATGGTGCGGTTCCAGCGCTCAGAGACAGCGTTCTGCTGTGGGGTAGCAGGAGCGGAGACCTGGTGAAAAATGCCGTGCTCAGCAAAGAAGGAGTCCATCTCACCGAGGAACTTGCCGCCGCGATCCGAGCGAAAGGTATGTAGTGTGTGGCGAGACTGACGCTCAGCCATCACGAGCCAGAGCCGAACCGCAAGGGCGGCGTCGCTCTTCTGGCGCAGACTGTAGACCCACCGCATCCGGGTGAAGTCATCAGTCAGCGTCAGAACATACCGGCCCCTCTCGGACAGCGACTCGACCGGGAGAGGACCGAGCAGGTCCGAGTGGACCAACTCGAGGGGCCTCAGCGCTCGGGAACGCGAATCAGGGTAAGTGCACCGGTGCATCTTTCCCTGAGCGCAAAAAAGGCAATCGGTCTTGGGTGGCTTCTCGAAAGAAGCCACGTCAAGACCAAGAGCGGGCTGTGTCCGGATGAGCTTCGACACAATGTCGAAGCCCACGTGACACAGACGTCGGTGAAGCAATCGCTGGTGTTCCGGGGATAGAACACCAGTGACAGAAACGTGATCAGAGGAGGAGGGAGAGCAAGGGGAGGAGGGCCGAGCAATACAGCAATGCGATACAAATCATCTACGACTGAAGCACGCAGGAAAATGCTACGTGTCAAGAGCAGTCACAGTCGCTGAATCAGCGGTATGCTCAACGGAGAGACCCAGCAGAGTGTAGGCACGCACAGACAGCAGACTGAGCTCAAGATCAGGCACAAAGAGCACGTCAGAGAGATACAGGGGGCTAGACGGACCATCAAAGCATAAAACCCCAACACCGTGAACTGGTAAGGACTGACCAGAGCCTGTACGAACAAAACGAACAGTCGCGACAGGACCAAGTACCACAAAATCACTACGACGACACGTCATGTGGTGGGTGGCACCGGAATCGATGATCCAAGTGCCACCGGAATTATGACTGGTGGACGTCACTGTACAACGAGCAATGGAACACTCGGCATCAGAGGGACGTTGAGCCGTCAGTGGGAAGGAACGACGTACCTCACGAAGGTGAGACTCATGAATCCAGTCAGTGCAGTCAGGCCCATCATCATCACATGCGGACTGTGCTCCCCCACACATGTCATCACGAGTCACGAGGACGGACGAACAAGCAGTCTGTGACCCACTCGACGATGACAACACACTCGCACCTCCCTGAAAGCGAAGCGCCAGAAGATGACGAAGCTCGGCGATGGTGCGGTCACGTGGGTCTGNCACTCGGCATCAGAGGGACGCTGAGCCGTCAGTGGGAAGGAACGACGTACATCACGAAGGTGAGACTCATGAATCCAGTCAGTGCAGTCAGGCCCATCATCATCACATGCGGACTGTGCTCCCCCACACATGTCATCACGAGTCACGAGGACGGACGAACAAGCAGTCTGTGACCCACTCGACGATGACAACACACTCGCACCTCCCTGAAAGTGAAGCGCCAGAAGATGACGAAGCTCGGCGATGGTACGGTCACGTGGGTCTGGATCACTGCTGCTCGCCGGTGAGGATGTAGGAACTGCTACAGTCGTGGTCGCCGCGCGTCCAGAGGAGTGTGCGATCGACATGCCGGACGTGGTGCGAGTAGCATGGGCAGCCTGAAGTCCGCGAGTGATGCGCTCCTAGTCACGCGGCTGCTGACACTTGGTGTAGCGATGGGCACCTCCACAGTTGTAGCAGTGCACGGAACGGCCACTGCTACCACTGGATGACGACAAATGCTGACCCGATCCGCGCTTCCTATTCTTCTTCTTCCCCTGGGCAGCTGTTGTAACGCCCTGCGTCTGCGTGGGTGTAGACGGGGTCGAAGAGGAGGAGGAAGATGAGGTCCTGATGGAGGTAGATGAGGGTGACTATAGGAGGGAAGATGGTGGTGAGGCGAGGACTACTACAGCGAGGGAAGTCTCCTGATGTGCTACTGCTGCCTCGCGGGCCAACGTCACCTAGAGGAAAAGCTGATGGGTCCAAGGGAGCAGCTGCAGGGTGGCTAAGAAAGGCTCGAGAGCAGCGGCGCTGTACCGTGTGAATATGTCGGTGTACTCCAGGCGAACTCCGAGCATGATTGTCCGAAGCGCCCACAGCTGTGTGCCCCCTGAGGTCCCCAGACGCGTGTAGATACGCATGGCGCGTCGCCAGTAATCTGCCGCAGGCTCCGCTGGTCCCTGACAGAGCGAGTGGAAAGCACGAATGTGTGACGCACGCGTGGCGTGTGTCTCTGCGGCAAGTAGGGACAACGCCATATCCCAGCCTCCACGAGGATCAGCTCCGGTGCCTGTGCCAGCCTCGCCGAGGAAGGGGCGGAAGTCAACCACAGTCTCGCGTGGCATGGCGTAGAGAAGTCCTCGCATGGCCCGGGCTGCTGTCAGCACCTGTGCTCGATCTGTAGACTGGTATGGGCTGTGGTAGTAAGGACACACTCCCTCGGAAGTGGCCCACACCTGAAACAAGATCTCCTAGCAGTCAAATCCATCCTCGCTGATGTACCGTGGAGGTGGTGTCTCAAAGTCCTTTGGCTGCCGCTATATGGGGAGAGCAACCACAGGCTGAGGAGGGCGTGCGACGGGGAAAACTCCATGAAGGGGGTGATCACCGGGGAAGTCAGGTGACGGTTGTATCGGGGACACGGGTGGAGGTCGGATACCCATCTGCAGCTGACGGAGGCGCTCCTGTAGAAGAAGAATCTCCCGCTCCTGGGAGTCATCCTCGAAGCCTGGCATGAATGGCTCGTCATCAAGAAGGTCCGCAGGTGGTGGGGAAACCACACCAGGAGGTGAAGCAGGCGGGGCACCTCTCACGGGCACCTGAGCCGAGTGCTGGGTGGAGGCCATAGCGCCGGCAGCTCCCTGAGAAATCCGCGAAGGAGCCGTGGACTGAGCGCGCAGGAGCTCAGTCAGCGAGTGGATCGCGCCAGTCTGCTCTCGCTGTAGACGACGCATCTCCTCCTGCTGGCTGCGCAGGTCCTCAATGGCCTACAAGCGAGGGCTCAATACCCCTGAAGAAGAGGAGGAGGGATCGCCCGGTCCCTTGTCCTTGTCGTCGGGCGAACTCATGTCGCCGCTCACTATGGGACGACAGGTCAAGTTTGCCGGATTTCAAAATCGTCTGCGTTTCTCAGGGATTTGAAACGCTGGCAGCTTTTGACTTTCCGGGTGAAAAGTTTGGCTAAGTGTAATGCTGACGTCAGCAAGTGGTTGCTGATGTCAGCACGACCTGATGACATCAACAATCAACAATGCTGACGTCAGCTTGTCCCCTCTTTTTTTTTTCTTGTCACGGTTCTGCCGCTTCGCGGTGGCGCGCGGCAGCTCCGCGGAAGCTGCGCAGCAGCTTCTGCCTAGTTGCTGCTGCAGCTGTGCTTTCAGCTGCAGCAGCAGCTGCGTAGCTGCGTGTACAGCAGTGGCAGCAGCGGCTGCGCTGCTGCTGCTGCTGCTGCACGCGGCGGCGGTTGCTCTACGCGGCGGCTGTTACTGCGCGCTGCAGCTGCTACTGGCTGCCGCCGCCGTGCGCTGCTGCTGGCTGCCGCCGCCGCGCGCTGCTGCTACTGCCGCTGCTGCGTTGCTGCTGCCGCCGCGACTACCGCTGCTGCTGTTGTGCCGCTGCGGCTGCTGCGCTGCTGCTGCCGATGCTGCTCCTGCGCTGCTGCTGCAGCCGCTCCTGGCACGCTGCTGCTGCGGCCGCTGTTGCTGCGCTGCTGCCGTTGCCGCCTCTGCTGCAACTACTCTGCTGCTGCGGCTGTGGGAGGGCGGCTGCACGCACCGCGGCCGCCACACACCTCTGCGTGGCGGTAGACACCGCTGCTGCTGCCTCTACAGCTGCGATCTGACGTGGTGGGTGGGATACGTTGATGGCGACCGGCCGTCTCCAACAGATCCCAGAGAACTCTGCTGCAGCGGTGACTCTCACTGCTGCTGCTCTGCTGCGTCTCTGCTGCGCAGCTCAGTGAGAACTGTCTCACTGCTCTGATACCAAGAGAAAGTGCGTAGAAGCTTCCTAGCAACATAGCCGCTGACCGGGCGTCAGTGCCTGGTCAGACGGTAACGACAGTCACAGGTCATACACGCAACGGCAATGGTTTGGCTAGGAGACACAAGGCACAATGTCAGAATGCTTAAATATAGCATATGCAGAGAGAGATGACAAATGACAGGTCCAAGGCATAAATACCTGCTGCGGCGCACGGCGGGTGTCGCACGCGGCAGTCCAGGAGCTGTCCTAAAACCGGCCCAAAACCACTGTTTTGGCCGTAACTCTACGCACACATGTCAGAATCCTACGCCGTCTGAACCTAGACATGCAGAATCAAAAGACGGACGCAGCGACTGGTCACATGCATGCATCCATTGACTGACAGTGAACATACAATGCAAAAACATGCAAATAGGCCTCATGGCCAGTCCGCCGAAAGGCGTATGCAAGACGTAGGAAGCACAGCAAAGAGTCTTGGTGGCATCTGGGGCTCTGGAAAAGTGGTCGGTCAGCTCCAAGCGGGTAGTCCGCTGCATGTCGTTGCTCCGGTGTCACTAGGGCCGCCTGCCTCAGGGATCTGCACGAGTATGGACATGGCCGAGTGGTCACAGTAAACTGTACAGGAACGGCACAAAGCACAACAAAAACAACACCGTTAAATCATCAATGAATCTAGTCCAGGTACATTTAGGCCACGGTGGCATTAGTTGTGACTAATGTGAGGACGCCTACGGTCAAGCATGCTAAACCTCCCTTCTACCTCCAACCGTGGACGACTGCATTTGGGTCTTGTTACTCTGTGGCCTGCAGCTCGCAGGCGTCGCTTGCCTCCGTCATTCTATGTTCCATGTTGCATCATTCTCGCCTGAGCAGCCTGGACGCCCGTCCCGCTCTCGCGTCGTTCCCATGGCCCCGGCTGGCATCCTCGCACCCGGCAAGCCAGGGTCATGGGGGCATGGTACATGTTTAATCTCCAATTTTTTATCCAATCTGCCCTCATTCTGGCCGCATGGCGGCCTCAACTTTGCTCAATTCGCCAAGCGAAGCTCGGCAAATCGTCTACGGCACATGCAGCGTTCGCAGGCAACTCTCCTCTGGCCCCCACTACCTGCCGACCCAACGGTCGTCTAGGTCGACCCCATGCATGTGCGGTCATTTGCTGAGTAGGATGACGACATGAGAGAGCGCAACGAATAGGATAAGCAGCAAGAAGCTGAATTGTTGGCACCTGTGACCTCCGTGTCCTGACCCGGGACCCGTCACGTACAAAGGTGGTAGAGCCGTGCGGGTTCGTACTGGACGGTACTACCCTTCGTGTGGTACGTGGTACATCCGCTTCGTCTCTTGTCATGGCCCGTGCAATTTCTGGTCTAGAGTGTCTGCTAGGAGGACCTGCTATGACACTTCATGGGAAGTCGCGTAAAGAACCACGCCTACCCCGCAAGCCGATAGCAGCCTCGCACAATCGTAAGCCATTTTTGACAGTATGTGACTCCGCAGTCCCGCATGTATGAGCATTTCAACTGATTGTGTTGCTGGTGTTGTTGTGTAGACCCATTGTACGAGGGTGACGAAGGTCATGGTGCGCAGTTCCCAGGTTGCATGGAATTTCAGACGATGGAAGACTGCCGCTACGCAATCGAAGATTACGCAATCTAGTAGTGTTTCCCTGTCAAGTGGGAGAGGTCTGAACCCGGGCGAATTGTGGTCCACTGTCGAAACTACAGAAGCGATGGATGCCAATGGGTAGTCCATGCTCGCATGTCGAGCAAGTTGCTCAGCTGCACGGTGTCTCCATACGTGGAGGGGCATAAGTGCACCCCGGCCCAGACGAAGGGGAACCCAGCGCGCACAACCAAGTGGGTCCTGCGACGTATTCGGGACACGGTGGCCCGAGACCCAACCACGGACGCCAAAGCCCTTTGCGCGGTCGTTGAAGCTGTTACACACAATAAAGTGGGCTACCAGGTCATCTGGAGGGTGCGGGACAAGGCCCAGCAGCAGGTCATGGGGGAAAAGTCCACCCCGTAGGCTCTCTTCCCCATGTATTGCGCCGTGGTGAGTCCTCCAGTCATGTACCGGTATTTTGACATCCGTTTCTTTTTTTTAAGATGTCAAATTGTCTGTTCGATGTATTACTTGCACACATGCAGCAGATGCGGGTCGACCCTAACACCACCACCGTTGCGGAGTAGAAGGTCAAGTAGTTTCGTCGTTGCTTTGTGCCGCCTGGTGCCTGTCGAAAGGCCTGGCCTCATGTGGAACGTATCGTCACACTTGACGGCACGTTTCTGAAAGACGGGTACAAACAAGTGATTCTGATCGCCTACTTTTACGATGCAAGAAAAAGCGGCGTTCCAATGGCCTGCTCCAGCTTTCTAACGCATACTGGACCCTACGCGAAGGTGGCACCACAATCATCAGTGACCGTGATGCAGGGCTCCTTGCAGCGATGCCGAAGCTCCTCCCTCAGGCCAACCATAAGTACTTCACGTTTCACATAAAGGAGAACATATGGGTGACATACAACAAGACAACAACGGACATCTTCTTGCGGTTGGCTCACACATATGTGCGAGAAGAATTTGACATGCTCAGCATGGAGCTCATGCAGACAAATAAGGGCGCTGTACGCTACGTGTTCAGCGATGGGGAGGAGGGATGGATCCCATTGTGTTGTTGGAGCCGTTTCCACAGACCACCGGGCTGTGGCGGCCACGCAGCAATGCAGCGGAGTCGCTCAACGCACAGATCATCGAGGCAAGGAAGTTGTTCCCCTTCCACTGCTTTGCCAGTCTGTACCCCTTCATACAAAGCTATTTGTAACGAGGATAAAGCTGGCACACGACATCAACATGGGCGGCGAGCAGGAGAGGAAGTGGTCGACCACCCCCGGAAAGGCGCTATAGCATAACTGCTTGGTGGCATGAGACTACAAGGTGGTGCACACTGTGAACCTCATGGACATGGTGACAAGAAAGAGAGGTGTGCCGCGGTAGGTGGACTGTCGCATGCGGAAGTGTAGTTGTGGTCGCTACCAGGTGTTTGGCATCCCGTGTGTGCACGCATGTGTTGTGCTGCTGGAGAACCAACTGCTGTAGTTGTCTGGAGTGACCCTAGACAACTACACCGACGTGGCGTATAGCATCTTTGCGTGGAAGCGTTGCTACGGCCGCCCCATGCCGGGCGTGAACCTGAGGGTGTTGAAGCCAGGCCCACTGGAACGAGACCGTGAGGGGGACCCCCCGGGACCTAGGTGGCAGGCACCAAGCGGGCATGCATNAAAGGCGCTATAGCATAACTGCTTGGCGGCATGAGACTACAAGGTGGTGCACACTGTGAACCTCATGGACATGGTGACAAGAAAGAGAGGTGTGCCGCGGTAGGTGGACTGTCGCATGCGGAAGTGTAGTTGTGGTCGCTACCAGGAGTTTGGCATCCCGTGTGTGCACGCATGTGTTGTGCTGCTTGAGAACGGGATGACCCCAGACAACTACACCGACGTGGCGTATAGCATCTTTGCGTGGAAGCGCTGCTACGGCCGCCCCATGCCGGGCGTGAACCTGAGGGTATTGAAGCCAGGCCCACTGGAACCAGAATGTGAGGGGGACCCCCCGGGACCTAGGTGGCAGGCACCAAGCGGGCATGCAGTGGGCTGGCCGCAAGGCAAACGCAAGCGGCGGGGTGATCTACTACGTGCAAACCAAATCAGTGTCAATGTGGCCAGAAGAGCCACCCGATGAAACGGTGCACTAACCCGGTCGTGCCAACACCGGCACAGATGACTGTAGCCCACGCTGCAGATACGCGAGCACAGCAGGTTGCTGCAGCCAATGGGGCTCAGGATGCTACAGGGGCTATCATTGAAGCAGGCAACGTGGAAGCCGGTTCCAGCGCACGTATTGCAGCAGCAACTGCTGGGGCAACAAGTGAGGTGGAACCTGTGGACGGCAACCTAATGCAAGAGCAGACAGCAAACAGCTAGGGAGAAGGGGGGGACGAGGGCGAGGATGAGTACGAGGAGGACAGATCGTAAGAGGAAGGGAACAACGAGGTCTTAGTCGCGAGGCCTGCTCCAACAGATGACTGCACTTCATAATGGACGGATTCGGAGACTTCATACGAGGAGTACGACCCAGACGAAGAGACAAGGAGGGCAAGGTATAAGGTAGAGGAAGCAACTTTCTGTCGCCAGTATGGCATGGTCCGCGAGCTAGTTCCCGAGATGGGGCTGCCAGACCTTGACATGTTGCCTAATACCGCAGCTGTGTGAAGGTAATGTCTTCATTTCTGTCGCACATGACCCCTATCCATTGCCATTATGTCTTGCACAGTAGATGAGTGACCAAACCATGAGCACACCATTGGACATACCATGTGCACACTGTACCAAAGTAATGTCTGACTTTCATCCTTTTGTGATTGTAGATAAAAAAGGCTATCCTAGTCTTGCTTGTCCAAGCATCCTCGAGGCTAAGATCCAAGAGCACAAGGAGGGGACTCTCTGTTGGGGGGCTGTTTAGACTGTAGCGTTTGAGTGTGGAGAGAAGTGAATATGGTCAGATATCACGTGGCCAAGCAGAGGAGGTGTTTTATGATGCTGTACAGTGTGTAGATGCCTGCCCGTGTGGAGCTTGTGATGTTATCTGCTGGGTCCACAATTTGCCAATGTACGTGCAAGAGTGGATTGCCTCATGTGACCTGTCTCCATTGTCTTTCATGTGGACATATGGCAATGCTACTTAGTCACTTTTCATCACTGCATTACTTGTATTTTCATAGCAATGTTTGAGAATGTATGTTGCTGAAAACGGGATGCACTAATGCATGTACAACATGCACGGAAACCCTTTTCCAGTTAACCCAATGATAATCTGGTGTTTGTCTTAATGTCATAATGCTGTTCTTGCAAATTACCAATTCCTTGTCACTTGTGTATCATGCACGTCTTACTATTACAGCCTAACGGTTCATCCATTGAAAGATCACCCATTGTCAAACGTTGATACACAATGTTATGCACTGCATGTGTTTGGTGTGCTGAATAGAATGATCCGTTTCATCGGACACACTAGGACATTGGATGACAAGGCATATCATTACATTTGGTAACTATATATAGGAAACATGGAGTGGTACATTCTGTCTACTCTATGCTCTTATGCTACATTGTGGGTACTCCAAACTTGACTTTGCAGAATTCTAGGCACAGTGAAGTAGACTTGGGGTACTCTAGACTAGACATGATTCTGGGTACTGAAGACATGAATATGGGTACTCCATACATTGTTTTGCATAAATCCTTGCACATTGAACAGGAGTCTGGGTACCCCTGACATGATTCCGGATACTCCGCCCATGTTTGTGGGTGCTATAGACATGATTATGCAGAAAACTTGGCAGATTGTACTATAGTGTGGATACTCCATACATGATTGTGTGAAAATGTATGCTCTTAAGCCGCAAAAGAAGGGCCATGTAGAAAGGAAAGGACCAAATCATGCATCAATAGGACAGTAAAAGGATGGCATTAAACAAATGATGTTCCGAAAAGAAACATACATGCCCCTGGAAAAAGGGGGCAAAGTGGACATGATTTGGCCAAAATACAACAATGGTAACATGCGCATTGGCCACTACGGACTCGGAGGCTAAGTCCATACCCATGGCTCACAAGGCTCAGGACAGTTTGGCGGACGAATACTCGGTATGGGCATTCCCAGGTTCCATGCCATACATTCTGGAGTCACAGAGGCTAGGGCCCATGATGGTTCTTCATGGCGCAACTCATGGTTGCGTGCTACAAACCAGTCCCACTAATCCTTCAATGCGACCCATGCTCGAAGAGCCGCCATAGGGTCGGCTACGGGTGTACCACATCCACGATGCGCTGGGCCATTGGGATGTCCGTCGGTGTCCATGAGGATGAAACGTGGAGTCAACGAAGGTGGATACTTAGCAAAGTGGACTGACTGAGAAGCACTTTAAGTACACATGATAGAACCTGTTCCACGTATGGTTAATCACCGCAAAAAAATACACTCGTCATAGAGTGTACATACTAAACGCATACCTTTGGAATTTCATGGTACCTTGATGGAAAATGCAACACAACTTAACTTATGACATCTGTTCATGGACATGCAAGTGTATGTGAATGCTTGAAAAAGGAAAACTTTGTAGAGGGTTTGGCAAAAAAAAAAACACATAATAAAATCCATGGTTAAGTGCTTTATAGTCACACTTACAGTTTGTTTTAAACGACATACATTTGTACTTATACATGAAAGGTGTCGGAACTGCAAGGCGTGACAGTGCCTATTCCTGTACCCAAAACGTAAAAGTTTCAGAATCCCCCCAACTCACATTTGAGGGGTTTTGGACTTCATTTCTTTGCTTTTCCGGGCTCTTGCTGGGCCCCGCGGTAGCGA
>SZWC01005544.1:105613-122110 GCA_023375785.1 Penium margaritaceum
CTAAATTTGAACTAGTGTAAAATGTTGTGATTCACATGTGCAAGTGAATGTGGCGAGCGGGGGGAGGGGGGGTGGGGAGGATGTTCTATAGGGTGAGTGTATGAGGGAAGTGTATGGGATGATGGGTGCTAAATGTACACTAGTGTAAAATGTTGTGATTCAGATGTGAAGGTGAATGCGGGGGGAGGGAGGGGGTTGTATGTGGTGAGTGCATGGGGAGAATGTCTGTGGAGAAGGGTGCTAAATGTACACTAGTGTATAATGTTGTGCTTCACATGTGCAAGTGAGCGTGGGGGGCCTGGGAGGGGAGGGGTCTATATTGTGAGTGTATAAGGGGGAGTGTATGGGTGCTAAATGTACACTAGTGTATGATATTGTGATTCAGATGTGTAAGTGAATGTCGGGGGGGGCGGTATGTGGTGAGTTTATGGGGGGAGTGTATGTGAAGATGGGTGCTAAATGTACACTAGTGTAAAATGTCTTGACTTGAATGTCTGCACAATACACTAGTGTATAACCTGCAACCATCCTCCCATACACTCCTCTCATACACTTAGCACATGTCACCCCTCCCCCCATCCCCCTCCCTACATCCATCAACCAACTTGAATGTCTACAAGATACACTAGTGTATAACCTGCAACCATCCTCCCATACACTCCTCTTATACACTTGGCACATGTCACCCCCCCTCCCCATATCCATCGACCAGCTTGAATGTCTGCACAATACCCTAGTGTATAACCTGCAACCATCCTCCCTTACACTCCTCTCCTGCACTTGGCACATGTCACCCCCCCTCCCCATATCCATCGACCAGCTTGAATGTCTGCACAATACCCTAGTGTATAACCTGCAACCATCCTCCCTTACACTCCTCTCCTGCACTTGGCACATGTCACCCCCCCTCCCCATATCCATCGACCAGCTTGAATGTCTGCACAATACCCTAGTGTATAACCTGCAACCATCCTCCCTTACACTCCTCTCCTGCACTTGGCACATGTCACCCCCCCTCCCCATATCCATCGACCAGCTTGAATGTCTGCACAATACCCTAGTGTATAACCTGCAACCATCCTCCCTTACACTCCTCTCCTGCACTTGGCACATGTCACCCCCCCTCCCCATATCCATCGACCAGCTTGAATGTCTGCACAATACCCTAGTGTATAACCTGCAACCATCCTCCCTTACACTCCTCTCCTGCACTTGGCACATGTCACCCCCCCTCCCCATATCCATCGACCAGCTTGAATGTCTGCACAATACCCTAGTGTATAACCTGCAACCATCCTCCCTTACACTCCTCTCCTGCACTTGGCACATGTCACCCCCCCTCCCCATATCCATCGACCAGCTTGAATGTCTGCACAATACACTAGTGTATAACCTGTAGCCATCCTCCCATACACTCCTCTCATACCCTTGGCACATGTCCCCCCCCCCCACCAAACCCCTTACCCTTGCTGGTAACTTCATGGAACTCTCATAGCACCCCACATGAACTATACACCCAGTTAACAGTGTGCAAGAAGAACCCCATTAACCATACCTCAGGGTTCCATCAGAATAGGTAGGGGATGGAGTAGACTGGGCGGCCTCATGTGATATGGCACAATTTGTAGAAAGCCAACTTGTCCCACAAATAACATTTTTCCAGATTTTGTAGCATCTTGCCTGTACCAACTAGACCGGTGTTGTGGTGTTCATCCAAATGCATTCTCTGTAGCTCTCCACTTGATGGAAGGACAACATAGCAAGTGAATCACCATTGCCAGCAGGGGTTGTTAAACAAGAACTTGGTTTTGTTGTATCCGCCAAACTCCTCGTATTCCTTTGCGAATAGCTTTGTGAGATACGGGTCTTATTTGACTAGTAATGCATTGATATTGGCTATCTAATCTAGTGGCCGACTTAGAGCATCCACCGGATTAGTTTTTCTAGGTTGGTATTCAATGTCGTAGTCAAACTTGGACCTGAGGAACTCCGTTTATTGAGTTTGTTGAAGACTCAAACTTGGCTGTATCCTGAGATATTTAAAGGTGCGACAGATGGTGAAGATGACCTATCTTTGGCATTCCAGGTAGTACCATCGTATCTTGAACGCATGCACGGCTGCAAGTGTTTCTTCATTGTGCACCATGTTGTAGATTTATGACCCACACAATGTTCTTCACATGTACACAAACGGTTGTTCTCCACAGCCGTTTTCTGGGAGGAGAACAAGTATGATGGCTTTTGTTTGATGCGTCCATGGCCATGATGTGGTACACCATTAGATATGCCAATTCTAAGGCCAGTGTTGAGGTTAGACCATTTCTCAAAGAGTAAACGCTTCTTGTTTGTTGTCCTCCCAATTTCACTCTATCATTTTTTTAGTGAGAGTAGAGAGAGGCGGTGACACTCGAGGGTAGTTCTTCACAAATGAATGGACGTAGTTGTAGAAGGCCAATTGCACTAGGATGACCCATACATTTGTGGGCGTTGAACAAATAGTGACCACCTTCAGTTTGTTTAGGTCCATAGTGATTTGTCCGTTCCAATGGCGACCAAAGTTGCACTTTGAGAGTTTTGCAATATTATCTCTTTGTAAACCTTTTGGAATGAAGGTATCCGTTGTACTCGTCCGACATGTGGTTGTACACCGGGATGTCATTGAGGTAAAAAAAGAAAATCTCATCAAGGCATGATCGGAATACTTTATTCATCATTTCCGTACATGTTCCATGGACGTGCATGAGTCCAAATGCCACGACCATGAACTTGGTGTAGAATTCTGTCTTCCTGGTGTCTTCAACATCCATGTTCATCTGACGATAGCCGCTATGTAGGTCAATTTTGTTGAAATTTGGTGCCCCTTGGTATTGGTCAAAAGATCGTCCGCTTGTTGGAGGGAGTAGTGGATCTTGATTGTGATGTTGTTCAACTCTTGGTAATCTGCGTGCATCCTCATCTCTCTAGTTTTATTTCTTCCAAAACGTACAAGAGCCATGTGTGGTGGCATGGAAGGTCTAATGAACCCTAGACTGAGCATCTCATGCAACTATTTCTTGAGTTTGATTAGCTTGTGATTTCTCCTTCAATATATCCCCACCATCATTGGTCTACTGCCCGGCTTAAGGTGTATATGGTGGTCGATGTTTAGTTGAGAAGGTAGCTCTCAGGGTAGTTCATCAAAAAAACCTCCTTCAAACTCCTCATTAAGTGCTGAAAACTCAGGCACTGCTACTGCAAACTTCTCAGTCTTCAAGGCCCAAATCTTCCTCTTGGTAGCTCAAATCTCTTCCGTTACTCCTGCTTCCATGTGCCCTGACCACGGTTAAGCTTCGTGATTCAGGTACCTGTTGGCCTCATCCAGAGATTTGGATGGCGTTTTGTGGCTACTACAACTTCATGTTTTCCTCCTACAACCATCGTTGCAATGTGGGTTACTCGAATAAAGGTTGAAGTTGCTTTTTGCCAATGATGTTGACATAAACCAATTAGCTGATCTAGTCTACGTATGGATTGTGCCGACACAGGAAGTATCGACCAAGGATGACTTCTGGTCATTGTTTGGGAAATTCCTTTAAACTATTGCAATGTGCAAACCTCTGGTTTCTAATCTGTTGTCATTGTTACGTGGTTTTTCTGAAGTACGTCAATGTCCATGTATTGCTTGTCCTCAATAGCTGGAGTACTCGCTAGGAAATGCTACCCATCATCGGTTGCACTTGCTCCATTTCTTGTTTTTGTGGCAAAGTCTATAGTATTTCAAATGGTGGAGATGCACTGAAAACCTGTGCAATCTTGTTGCTAGGTAGTTAGTGTGTTGGTTGTCCCTTTGGCACCACTATGATTTTATACAAAGTGTTGCGCC
Source organism: Penium margaritaceum (assembly GCA_023375785.1). Lineage (NCBI taxonomy): Eukaryota > Viridiplantae > Streptophyta > Zygnematophyceae > Desmidiales > Peniaceae > Penium > Penium margaritaceum. The sequence goes on from SZWC01005544.1 coordinate 109,476, forward strand.
AAACAAAACGTCGGTGGTTCACTAGGATGAGGTACAGGAAAAAAAGACGATTCAAGGATTTGGGACAAAATGGATTATTTTTTTTCAGTAAGAAGTGTGCTCTTGTAACAAGGTGCCCATTTTCTTCTGGCACACTCAGGGCCTCATGCAAGTTTTAAGGGCATTCTGGATTGTTCTGGTTTTCAGAAATCCAACTCAAACTTGAGCTCACCTCGGCTTGACAGTAGAGGCGAGGAGGAAGACGACGAGGAGGAGGAGGCGTAAGCGAATGAGTGAGCGAGCGAAGGGCTGCTTTGCTCATAACCCCCACAGCGTTACAAACACGCAATGCTAGAGGGGATTCTCCCTCTTGTGCATAACGTGTGAAACATGCTTTCCACCGAGGGGTTGTCTTGGAGACAAGCCCCCGCCTATGGACACAGTTAACAGCGACCGGTGACTATGGACATGCGATTGGCGCATTGCCACGGTGGTGTGCGCAGTAGGGAAACCGCATCCACCGTTGGGAGGTGTTGTAACAACACNAACACGCAATGCTAGAGGGGATTCTCCCTCTTGTGCATAACGTGTGAAACATGCTTTCCACCGAGGGGTTGTCTTGGAGACAAGCCCCCGCCTATGGACACAGTTAACAGCGACCGGTGACTATGGACATGCGATTGGCGCATTGCCACGGTGGTGTGCGCAGTAGGGCAACCGCATCCACCGTTGGGAGGTGTTGAAACAACACGACGGCTCACCAAGAGACAAGACAGACCACTGATTTTGACAATCAACTGCCGGGCACTTCTTGTACTGGGCATTAGGTGCAACTATGGCATAGGTACGGGTGCAAGTAGCTTGTTGTAAAAAGGTAGGAGAGTAGGAGGTTGAGGCTAGGGCTAGCCTGCCGGAAGGTATAGATACCATGTGCTTAGTTAATTCTATTTAACCTCTCATTTCCTATTATTTCCAATTCTAGCTTCCAAACTATCTCCAAGTCTATGTACCGCTGCGGCTGTGCTCTCCGCACACAAAGGCCTAATATTCAGAGGGCACAGAATCTCACAACTTTGATCACAAATGTCAAGTGAGTTGAACATGGTGCTGACAATGAGCATGAGACGTATGTTGGGTCCTTGTGGCTCGAGTAGAGCAATTCTTGTGTGGATGCCGCGTGAATGGCTGCTTCTAGAAGCTATTCCGATAAGTCTCAGGGCCTTGAGAATACCAATGCGCAGTTTTATAAACATCTTTTGTTGTGGAGAAGTCAACAAAACAGTTTTAAAAGATGATAAAGTTTGCAAAACCTTTGTTGACTATTCTAGAATGTGATCAAAGTTGTCAAATTTGTTACGAACGGAACACCAGATTGACACGCAAGTGGCAAAAACGCCCTCGGGTGATCGGCGTAAAAATCCCAAGGTTGTCTCGTGCTGGGCTATGAATGTAATGAATAAAAGACTACAACGTTTCACTATGCTGCACAGGGTTATGTGATAACCAATCATGTTCATGTTATGTATTTTTTTCATGTTCTTATGATTTGACCATTGTATGTTAATGATCCACCATGAAATTGTCTTTGAAAACCAATCGTATCCTTAATAAAACCAATACTATGTGCTGCACGAGTACTGCTACTATCTCATCTTTCATAAGATTTCTTCCTCCTTAAGCACTAAAATTCATAAATTTAGATTTTGGCAAATTATAAGCTGCAGTCGGCCATGTCGCTTCAGCTATCTTGGAGTATGTACCCTTACGTCCTTGACATACATGAGTCCGTCAAACTCGCGAGTTGGTGTTTCTATTCTTATATACACGGCCCACCACCTGGCAACTTTATGATTTTTCTACCGTTCGGTTGAGGGGACTTTGACTATTTGCTTCGACCTTGGGTGTCCCGTTCGAGAAGTTTTTGACAACGTTGACCCTTTTCCAGAAAGGTCAAACAGAAGTGTCGCAAACCGTGTCGATGTTTTGATATCGTTTGGTTGACTTATTGACAATGCTTGACTGTTTTAAGAAGTTTCGGGATTTTGTGGAAGCCAACAGACTTTTCGGCGCAGCTCCTTGAATCCACCACTCATTGTGCAATCTCACACGTGTCACTCAGGTTGCACGTCCATGGCCTGACTTATGCCTCGTTGTCATTCTCAGCATTGCATATATGTGCTTGAATCACTCGACACTTGTCATGGCACTACATTTACTGCTTAATACAAAATTTCCACTTGTCCTAAAATCGTGAATTGTCTTTTGTCCCACGCCCCATCCCTATGAACCACATATGTTCCGCTCAGTGTAACACTTGGTATCAGAGCGCAGTGGCGCTGGAGGGGAAATGGATGCATAAATTACCTGGAGACAACCTTGCACGAGTTGTTGGTGCATCTCCACCGCTCAGAAGATCACGGACTTTGCGACAAAGGTGAACAGACAAAACGCACCCGGCGATGAGGAGGAGTCCGTGACGAGTACTCCGGCGATGGCAGTTCAGTAACACACAAACAATGACGCTCTCCAAGCAGGCCAGGAGGCATAACAATTCTTGCAACAAATGGTGCAACACTGATGAACCCGTCCGCCAATGTGGTGATGGACCCCGCAAGATCCGCAACCTCTTTGTCCCCGCCCACCCTATTGGTTAAACACATGGCAAGATGGGAGGCAGCGGCGGACAAGAATCGATCAAAAAAGACCCTCACCAAGAAGTTTTGGGACTCGGGAGCCTCAATATCCATCTGCTCCAACACCTCAACGCGGTGATGGAGGAGCTTTGAGTTTCTTGTGCACGCAAAGCAGTACTTAGTGAGAGAAACTTGCAAATCTCTAGTGAGTCCCAATTTTGAATGGCACTCCACAAGCCATCCGATCCCGCAAACTAACAGTCGTGATGCAGTTGACACACAGCTGGTCACTTCTACCGAGGTCAAAAACAGCAAGAAGAAAGTTGACCTTGTGGCCTCGATTTTGCGTTGTATGGCTTTGAGTTGGTGGTCAAATCTGTAAGCCATCTAACAAAGTAGGAGATTGGCAGAGCTATAGCAACGGCTCTTACGACTACTCTTACATCATCGACCACGCGTGTACTACCTCTCGAGAACATCAATGTAACGTGACACAACTCTCAGAAGCCACCGAAAACATGGAGCAACTTCTCATGCGCTAAACTTGCCTCTTTAAAAAGGTATACAAGAAATCCAACACACGGTAAAGAAATTGATGCCTGCATCAACCTTCTAGCGTGGCTGAGTACAATTGGAACATTTGAAAACTCATCACCAGTAGTGACCTTACCCCCTCTAAAGTGTATTTCTATTACAACAATAGCTTGAAGTGAGACATTTGGAAAGAAATTGCCATGTTTGGCATCCAAGACAACCTTCCACAAAGGACTGCAACAGATGGCCACATGGACAACGCCAACTACAATGCTTGGATGTAGGATTCAAGCTGCTGACAGCCCCAAAGCCACAATCCTTACCATGGCGGAGGGAAGATGTTGTCGACAGGAACATCGTCTCAAGTGGATATCAACACTGTTTATCAATGTAATCCATGGCTCTGTTGGACATAAAAAATATGGTTGTATCTCACATGACTGCCGGAGGAATCAACAGCAAAGAAAAAAGGGAGGAAGTCACAAAAAATGAGTGAGGATTGGGGAAACGGCAGAGGACAAGACTAGATGGCAAGGCTCATGTATACTTGGAAGATTCTACACCGACCGATAGTCCATCTTAGCGGCTCACTCCGCCGTAGACGAGGGTTCTTGAGATCACAAAGTTAAGAAAGGGGTACGAGGATGACCAGCCAATGATACTTCCACGAGTGAAACTGAGGGGTTGTAGAGGGTCAAGAATGGTACCCTACTCCTTGAGGTATTTGATTTTAATTGTTTTTCTTGTCGTTGAAATCGTGTCAAAATTTCATTCAATGAAATCAAAGTGTTGCTTAAATGATTGAAATCTGTTTTCGGTGAATACATGATGCGTGAGATGCTCACTCAGGTTTAATATCACAGGTTGGTTCATGTTGTTTACATAGAGCATGGGGGTGGTCTATTCATGTTTTTTTGCAACACTGTGTGTGAGAGCTGAATTGCATGCTACTAGGCTGCATGCAGAATTTGTCGAGCCCCATCAGCCTTCATGGGACATGGTAGTGGACAACGGATAGGCGCGAACAGCCATTCATGCAAAGCATCCAATCCACACAATTTGACACGCATGTACACACATTGGTGGTCGTCGTTTTTTGTGTGCTGCATACTTGCTTGTTGAATTCTAGAGTTTCTGCGACAATGACAAGGGACCTCTCGTTGAGTTTAACATAGCAGCCGAATGCCAATTCGTTCAAATAGGATTCCAGAAATAATGATAAACCCAATTTTCTCATCTACATCATAGATTTCATAATTAGGCAAACCTATTTCGTTGAATTCCTTGAGCATTATGGTACTTGTTCTTCTGGATGGAGGCGCTTCTCATAGCTTTGTCAGCAATGACATGGTTTGGAAGTCGTTTTTCATATCGAACCGGGCGTTATTGAAGGAAAAACCATGGACGGATGATTGTAGATTTGTGGGCTTAGCAAACCACTCAAATTGGAGATATGCACATCGTAACGATCTAAAGGACTTGCCCGACGAGTGACGAAATCCTCAAGCAACATTCCATGTACCGGCACAATCCGCACGTTGATTGGAGTAGCGAAGCACTCTATGTCAGTATTAAAGACAGAAAACAACACCTTCCTCTGGTCAAGCGATGCAAAATGTAGCGACGTCTGCAGGAAGGAACTGAGGAGGAAGTAGTAGAGGAAGTTGTGATGACCACAAAATGCCAATAGATATCTCTTAACATGGCCAAGCGGTACCTAAAACATGGATTTTGGGAGTGTCTACTCCATGTGAAAGCAAGAGAAGCGAAAGAGACCGCAGTTGCCAAAGCGATACCGATGGCAACAACACCTAAGAAGTTTGTAGCCATATCAAAAGAGTTTGTGGAGCTCATTGAGGAGGTTGAAGGGGGGTTTCCCCATGAACTACCTCAAGATTTGTTGCCGCAATGCAACATCGATCATGAGGTAGAGCTAATGGCGTGTAGCACATGGATGATGAAATGAACCTATCGGATGCGCGATCATGAGGTAACCAAAATCAAGAAGCAACTGGATGAGATGCTCTGGCAGGGGTTCATCCGACCCTCTATGTCGCCCTACGCGACAGCGGTAGTTTTCTTGAGAAAGGAAGTAGGAGAGATTCAAATGTGCGTGGACTATCAAGCATTGAACAAAATCACCATGAAGAACCGCTGCCCCGTCCTACAAGCAGATGAACATTTCAACCAACTCCGTGGGGCCCAGAATTCTCAATAGAATTGAAATTCACAACGACTATCGCCAGATTCCCATGTATAACAAGGATATCGATAAGACAACATTATTTAGCAGACATGGGCACTGTGAGTTCACGGCCATGCCGTTTGGACTCACAAATGGTCCTACACTATTTACGGTGGCGATGAACATCATTTCCCGCCCGTACCTTTATGACTTTGTTGTCGTGTTTCTTGACAACGTCTTGGTGTACAGCCACATCCTAGAGGAGCACAGTGTAAACCTTAAAAACGTTCCCCAGTTTTTACAAGGAGGGGTATTTTTTGGAAAACTCTCAATGTGTAACTTTGGTTGCCGTTCCATCAAATCTTTGGGCCACATCATCGTTGGCAAATGGATCACAATGGACCCAGAAAGGTGGATGCGGCCGCTGTTTGTTTGATTTCCTCAAATTTTTGAGACGTCCAAGAGTTTATTCTGGCTACTACCACCAATTAGTAAAGAAAAACGCAAGGGTACCTTTGCCTCTGTTCGATCTCACCCGGAAAACCACCGTGTGGAATTGGGAGGAAAGTGATCAAGAATCATTTAGCTCTTTGAGGGACGCTCTAACTTTAGCACTAGCCTTACGATTGGCAAGTCCAATGGTGGACTATGTTATGGCCACCGACGTGTCCGATCGAGCCATCAAAGATGCTCTCCTCCAAGGTAGCAACGGTTGAGAACAACCGGTTGCGTATATGTCAAGAAGATTATGTGGACCTTGGCTAAACTACGTGGTNAATTAGTGAAGAAAAGCGCAAGGGTACCTTTGCCTCTGTTCGATCTCACACAGAAAACCACCGTGTGGAATTTCGAGGAAAGTGATCAAGAAGCATTTAGCTCTTTGAGGGACGCTCTAACTTTGGCACTAGCCTTACGATTGGCAAGTCCAATGGTGGACTATGTTATGGCCACCGACGTGTCCGATCGAGCCATCAAAGATGCTCTCCTCCAAGGTAGCAACGGTTGAGAACAACCGGTTGCGTATATGTCAAGAAAACTATGTGGACCTTGGCTAAACTACGTGGTGCACAAGAAAGAGAAGCTTGTAGTTGTACACGCATCCAAGATATGGTGATGCTACACATAATGCCGTTGAAACATCGTCCGCATCGACCATCGTGCCCTGAAACATCTTAAGACCTTGCCAAATCTAAGCCGTTAACAAACTTGATGGATGTAGTTCCTTGAGTCCAACTTCAAGTACGACGTTGAGTTCTGGCCTGGAAAATACAATGTTATGGCTGCTATAAGACGAAGACGAGTAATGGCTAGGATTATGACATTGCTCGTCAAACGAGAACCGTACCTCACAGGGCTATTTGCAAAAGGTTACGTGGAGTTTGAAGAATACAATAAGACCAAGTTTTACGACGACCCCTACTCGTAACAAAATTTTACTTGCCAGGTTGTTGTTTATCCAAATGAGGAATTACAACAAATGTTTTTGGAGGAGTAGCACAAGATCGGCCCAGTTTGGCACTTTGGCAAGGAAAAAATGCTATAGAAGCTGGCAAAGTACTACTGGTGGGATGAGATGTAAACCAATGTAATGACCTTTTGCAAACTGTGCGACACCTACTAGGGGAAAAAACCCCATTTGCACGAGGCCACTTAGTTTCCTTCAACTCCTACTTGTTGTGACGGAACTGGGCGCCTGACATCACAATGGATTTTGTGATGGCACTACATAGTACTCTTGATTGGTATGACCCCATCCTTGTCGTGGTGGACAGGATTTCTAAAATGCCACAATTCATCCCAACGATGACCATCCTCATCGTAGAAGAAAGAGCAGGACAGTTTCTACGTCAAATCATACGGCTGCACGAGGTATCACGAACCATCATGAGCAATGGAGACAACTACTTCACCAGGCATCTTTGACAAAAACTAATGAGACGTTACGATAGTCAAGTTTAGCTATAAATGACATTCCATCTTCAAAGTGAAAAAAGTACCAAGAGAAGCAACCAGACGCTTGAGCAACTTCTCCAAACTTTATGCAAGCCACACAACGTTGATTAGGGAGAAAAACACGTGAAAGACAAACTCGCATACAACTCTGCAACTACCACCGTAACGAGGAAATTTCATTTAAAGTTTGTGTACGACAATTTTCCCACCACACCGATTACATCACAGCGTAAGAGTAACACTATCACGGTTGAAATTTACCATCGAGACTTGGGAAGCATCTGGTAGGAAACTTGGGAGACCCTTGTAAAGATACAAGTATCTGTGTAGTGGGTAGCCGAACGGCATTGCAGCAATGACGTGTCTAGTGCTCGCAATTGCGTCCTCTTGGCTTGACATGCATCAAACCCCAAGGAAAAAACTCCCCGAAGGTGAAATCCCGTTGGTTGGGACCATTTCAATTCTAGTTGATGCAAAACATGGTTGTTTCTTGACTTTGGCTGACAGGATGGCAATCCGCCTTGTCTTCCACATCAGTAAGCTCAAGCCCTATTGAGACCCCAGTTTGATTTTTCTCGACAGAGGCGTCGCACCCCCACCTCCTGTACAAGTGGACGGGAGTACAAAGTACGCGACTGGGGATTTCCCCGTACATCGACCTTGTGGAAAAATGACCAAATATTTGGTCTAGCAGCACGGCTATGACTGCACGCATAACTGTTGGGAGCCCTACGTTGACCTCCTGAGCGTAGATCACCTGCTTGATGGATATTTCCACCGTCACTGACCTACGTCTGCTAGCGCGGCGCGACGCCGTGACTTGAACTGGGGGGCGGGCTGTGATGTCCCTGACGTACACAAGCCCCTCAAACTCACGAGTGGGCACTTGTGTTCTTCCATCCATGGCCCACTGTGTGGTGACTTCCTCGACTTTTTACTGTTCGGCCGAGGGCATTTTGGCGGATTGACTGGATCCCTGGTGTAGCATGCGATATGTTTTTCATAGCCTAAACCCCTTTTCATAAAGGTCAAAAGAAGTGTCACAAACCATATTGGTTGACTTCTTGAGAACTCTCGACTTTTATAAAGAAGCGTTAAGATATTCTTGAATCCCCTCGTTTTCATGGTGGAGCTTCTCAAATCCATCGCAAATGGCATAACCTCGCACACATAGCTTGGCTCAGAACGCAAGTAACCTTACCTATGCCTCATTCTCATTCTTGGTATTGTATGTATGTGATCGACTCACTTGACACTTGTTTTCAAAGTATACTTACTTCTTAATACACAATGTCCATGTGTCTGAAAGCACCAGTTCATCTTTTGTCCCACGCCACATCCTTCTGAACCACCTACGCTCAGTGTAGCATGTTTGAGCCGGTTCCTCGCTAGTTCATCTTGCGTCCAAAGAATGATGTGGTCAAATGAGTTTGTCTCGTTGACCCATTCGGAGCTTGTGAGAGAACCAAAGCTAGTACGTCTTGAAACATTGACCTTCTAAACATTCATTGCTTATTCTCTTTTGTAATGGGCCGTGTCTCCAGCTCCTGCTCTGAAGTTGTCGTCGGAGTTTCTAAAATGGTGTTCTCAGTCCACGTCAGGGGTTTACCCCCTTCGTACGACAAAAGGGCGATTGTCGTCAACAAACCAAAGCAGGGAGACTCGAATATATTGATTCTCCGGAGGTCCATTTCCATTTTTACCATTGTTCCAGGTCTTGGGACCCAAACCAGGGATTTCTACCTTGAACTCATACATTTGTACGAGTTTTCCGGGTTTGAAGCTCATAGTTTGTCCTTAACAAACTCGAGTCTCATTTTTGATTTATCGGCGTAAAATTGTTGTGTGCAAGGCACGATCGGCGATTTCGCGCCGACTCCTCTCATGCGCTTCCCTCGTCCTCGCTCTCACCCTTGATCCCCCTATCCCTCGCCCTCGCTTGCTCAATTGCAAGGAGGGCAAAGGGGGGATGAGGGCACGAGTCCGCAAGCCCTCGCCCTCAAGGCCCTCGTGGCCCCTCAGTCGCCAATCGGGCCGAGGCCTCGATCGACGGCTGGCGGCTTGTCGGCTGGTGGCCGGCCGATCACTTGGCCGGCCGCCACCCATCCAGTCGGCTGGCAGCCAGATGGCCGGCGACCAGCAAAGTGCTGGCCGCCGGCTAGTCTTCGCTGACGCATGGGGTGGTGCGCATCCACCCCTTTCTTCAACGAGGAGGGAGGGTCGAAATGTCCCTCCAGCCCCTGCAGCATCCATGCGTGCGTTGCGGCCTTGTTGTGCACGCTTGTAGTGCTTCGTTTTTGCTGAATACACTTCGCTCGTGTATTCTCGCAACGCCCTCCAGATTGTCCAAGCTTGGCCCGTTGCGTTTGTGGTGGCATTGTGTTTGAGCTTCACGCTAGAAAGACCATCACGCAAGTACTGTAGCAGCAAGCACTCTGGGTCCTTGAAGGTCTGGGTACCTTCGCTCTCGGTGAAGATTTTGGCTTCCTCCACGAGCACGGTGAACACGCTCAAGTAGGCCTCAAGCAAGTTACCGAGCTACTTGAAGTCCTTGATATTGTGGAAGGCGCGCCATGCCTCCTCACGTTGGGTACACTTCTTACGCATGATTGCACAGAAGGCTTCCCATGGCATGGGGTGCCACTCGAGGTGAGGCCTTTGCAAACTCCACTCCTTGACCACGTACTTGAAGAGCTTGTCTTCAAGCCAAGTCGTGGCAAGGTTGCCCCACTAATTGAGTGGAGCCTTGTGGACGCGTAGGACATGCTCCATGGGCGGCTTGCCTCATGGGCGGCCAGGCGTTGCAGCTAGCGATCACGGTGAAGGTCTGTGATGCTTTGCCTAACATGGGCCAACAGGTTGGCGAACGCAAACTTAAGCTCTCATGTTGTCAGAGCATCAGCGATAGCCTTGAGGGCCTCGCATTGTGCGTACACCTTTACCCACTGTAGGAGGGTACGGTTTGCATACACGCCTCCAAGGAACCCCACCTTTTGGAGGAGACTCTCGTCAGTGACGACGCTCGAGTGGGCACTACCCTGCCCCATTGCACCCACATCATAGGAAGGGGAGTCCTCCCCCACTCCTCCGAGTGGTGTCGTACCTCCGAGTGGAATTGGCTTGCGGTCCCAGGAGGAAACTTCGCAAGCCTATGGCGGTCATCACGAATTGCCTTCACGACGACGTCATCCGGCTTGTTCTCGCGGGAACTTTAGACGGCCTTGGTGCTCTTGATAATCTCACTGCCATCGGCAGATTCAGGAGATGCGGCAAGCGCCTTGCCCTTCTCTAGTAATCGGCTTGAGTTTGCTGTATGCCGATGGTGATGATCACGATCCTTGTCGCCTTCGCCGTCGGCAGCGTTGTGATCCTTGTCGAGGTCCCCCTCCGGTAGGTCCGCCTCCATTGCGTCGACCATTGCGTGGGGATCGTCCACGTGCGCATCGCCGATCTTTGTCAATCATTTTTGCGGCCTTTGCACACTTCTTGGTGTTGCCGAGGTTGGCGTTGGTTGCCTTTGACAGTACAGTTACCTGTGGTTTGGCAACCGTGCTCGCGGTGGCGGCTCCCAAGACTTGGAGTCTGCCGAGGGCGTGTGGTGGGGTCGTCACCACCTTGCCCTTGTTGGTCTTTGACGGTCCAGCACTTTCCATCTCACCGTCCGTGTAACTAGCACGTGAAAGTTGTTGTGGGGATCACCCCACAACTTCGAGGAGGGATCGCATCCCATTAACTCTTTGCTCACGTGATCAATGAGGCAATTGTAGATTCAAATTCTATTCTCCTAGGCCGCCATGTCGGCACAAGGGTGTGGATTTTGAAACTTGTCTACCTAAGCCATGACTCACGTCAAATGGTAGTGACTAGAATCTAGGAAAACAACAGATTACAAGACAATGGAATGAGAAGGAATGTGGGTTCCACTCACAAAACAAGAGCAAAGAGTGAAAAGAGGATCTCCAACAATTGATAAGAAGTCCCCCGGTCTCTCTTCCGACTTCTTGTCTTCCTCTTGTCTTCTTGTCTTCCTTGGTCTTCTCTTCACACTCCTTGAAGCCTCTGGCGTTCTTGGGCGGTGTCTCCGTTGAGCCGGCGGCATTGGCTAGTCGTAAAAAATCTTCAAGGTGTCACCCTTCTTCTTTTGAGGGTGCTCTCAGACCGTGAGATTCCCTAAGCTTGGGAAGGGGTGCTGTCCCAATTTTGGGATGAAGGAGTTTTGAAGGAGATTTGAGAATGGGGAGGATTTGTGGGTTTCTAGGGTGGGAACTCCCCACCTTGCCCCAAATAAATCCTCGTAGCTCCTCTGGGAGTGAGGAGAGGCTGGAAGAAAGTCGCTCCACCAAGTAGAGTTTTTTTTCAACTCCCCAACGCACTTTACGGAGCTTCAATCCGTGAAGTGTGGATGCCGTTGTCCCTTTTGTCATTTTTGCTTCTGCTTATAGTTGCCGGCGACGTTTTGTATATGGCGTAGCCATCGTTTCCATTGAACCCTAAGTCATGGGGGTTGTGTGGCTCTAAGAACCACTGTAACAGGCCGTGTCTCTCGTTCCTACTCTAAAGTCGTTGTCGGAGTTCACAGAATGGTGATCTTGGTCCGTGCCAGGGGTTTACCTCCTTTGAAGGATTGAGGGGTATAGACATCAATGACCCAGAGCAGGGAGACTCAAATATTTCGAGTCTCCGAAGGCCCATTTACGTTTTTACCCATATCCTAGGTTTTGGGACCTAAACCAGGGGGTTTACCTGCAACTCGTGCAGTTGCACGAGTTTTTCGGTTTCGAAACTCATAGTTTGTCCTGAACGAACTAAAGTTTCAATTTTTATGAATCGGTGCAAAATCGTCGGGTGCAAGGAACGATCGGCGATTTCACGCCGACTCCCCTCATGCGCTTCCCTCGTCCTCGCTCTCACCCCCGCTCCCCCTATCCCTTGACCTCGCTTGCTCACCTACAAGGAGGGCGAGGGGGGGCGAGGGCACGAGGCCACGAGGCCTCAACCTTGAGGCCCTCGTGGCCCCTCAACCGCCGCTCAGACTGAGGCCGCGATCGGCGGCTGGCGGCTGGCCGGCTGGTGGCCGGCCGGTCACTTGGCTAGCCGCCGGCCATGCAGCCGGCCGGCAGCCAGCTGGCCGGCGGCCAGTGAAGTGCTGGCCGACGGCCAGCCTTCGTTCACGCGAGGGGTGGTGCGCAACCACCCCTGGCTTCAGTGTGGAGGGAGGGCCAAACCGGCCCTCCCGCAACATCTCGTGTGCGATAGAGACACAAAGTAAAAATGAATTACAAATCTCATTTTGGTGGAGGTCCCCAAAACAGGTCCACAAATTAATGAAATTAGTTTACCAAGTCATCCAA
>SZWC01005544.1:126377-139460 GCA_023375785.1 Penium margaritaceum
CGAGAGTGCGAGAGTGCGAGAGTGTGAGAGATTGAGAGTGCGAGAGTGTAAGAGTGCGAGAGTGTGAGAGTGCGAGTGCGAGAGTGTGAGAGTGCGAGAGTGCAAGAGTGCGAGAGTGCGAGAGTACGAGAGTGCGAGAGTGCAAGAGTGTGAGAGTGCGGGAGTGCGAGAGTGCAAGTACGAGTGCGAGTGCAAGTGCAAGTGCGAGTGCCAGTGCGGGTGCGAGTGGGAGTGCGAGTTTGAGTGTGCGTGCGAGTGCAAGTGTGAGTACGAGTGTGAGTGTGAGTGCGAGTAAACACAGTCAACACAGTCAACTTAGTCAACACATTTAACACAGTCCACAAAGTCAACGCAGTCAAGGCAGTCAATGCAGTCAATGCAGTCAACGTAGTCAATGCAGTCAACGTAGTCAACACAGCCAATGTAGTGAACATAGTCAACAAAGTCAACACAGTCAACACAGTCAACGCAGTCAACACAGTCAACAAAGTCAACACAGTCAATGTAGTCAACACAACCAACATAATCAACATAGTAAACACAATCAACAAATTCAACACAGTCAACATTGTTAACACAGTCAACGCATTCAACACAGTCAAAGTAGACAATGCAGTCAACACAGTCAACACAGTCAACACAGTCAACCCAGTCAACACAGTCAACATAGTCAACACAGTCAAAACAGGCAACAAAGTAAACACAGTCAACGCAGTCAACAAAGTCAACGCAGTCAACGCAGTCAACATATTCAACATAGTCAACGCAGTCAACATAGTCAACGCAGTCAACATAGTCAACGTAGTCAACGCAGTCAACATACTCAACACAGTCAACACAGTCACCACAGTGAACACAGTCAACAGAGTCAACACATTTGTCAAACACAATCAACACAGTCAACAGAGTCAACATAGTCAATGTAGTCAACGCAGTCAACGCAGTCAACAGAGTCAACGCAGTCAACATAGTCAACGCAGTCAACACAGTCAACAGTCAACACAGTCAACACAGGCAACACAGTCAACACAGTCAACACCATCAACACAATCAACACAGTCACACAGTCACACAGTCACAGAGTCACAAAGTCACAAAGTCACACAGTCACACAGTCACATAGTCACACAGTCGCACAATCACAGTCACACAGTCACCATCACAGAGTCACACACACACGCACGCACGGACGCCAGTCTGTTCAGTTTGTTCACACAAAACAGACAGAACAGACAGAACAGATAGAACAGATTTACGGACAGATGGACAACGGAAGGATGGATACCAGTGGTAAGGACCATGGTGCTTGTACAGCTTTGATTTGTTGGCACCAGTGGCAGCTGCGGCGGCAGCGGCTTGCCCCTTCTCTCACTTCTCCATGAAGTGCTGTTGCAATAGAAGCTGGCGCTGGCGCGCCATGATCTCAGCTACTACTGTGTTTGCAGGGAGCTGCGGGCCTCCGAAAGGAATGAATGAGAGGATGGATGAATGGTTGGGTGGGTGGGTGGTTGGGGTGGTGGTGGGGGGTCGATGGGTGGGTGGGTAGGTGCATGGATGGAGGAGAGAGCAAACAACCGGACAAATAGACGGACAGACAAACATACCAATGGACAAACAGATACACGGACGGAAAGACGGACGGACAGGCGTACGGACAGATGGACAAACAGACAGGCAGCCAGACTGATGGACAGACGGAAGGACTGAAGGTCGGAAGGACGGACTGACGATTGGGCGGATGTACCTGACAGATGGACGGACGGTGACAGCGTCGGCGATGGCGTGTATGGGAAGCGAAGTGTACGCAGCGACATCCATTGCAGCACCACCAGAAGTAAAGGCTACGTCAATAGTGGTGACGGGCTCCCAACATGGCCCCTTCCGCCTCCATGGTAGAAGCAGAGGCGACGTCAGTAGCGGCTGCGTCCGTTGCAGCACCAGCACTAGCTCTAGCCGCATCAGGAGAGGTGGCAGCACCGATGGTGGTGGTGGGCGTAGAGAAGCTAGAAACACATGTTGAGCAGGATGTGGCTACGTAAGGGGTTGATGTCAAAATGCGCCATTGGCTGGGTGTGAAGCCTGACACCTCCTCCTCCAATGCCGCCATGTGCCCCACCAAAGCTTCACGAGTGGCGGAGCGCCTGGTGGCGGGCGACCAACGAGGGGATGGGGCGGTGTGTGTGATGTCCACACAATTCAGGTGTGAAGCTAAATCTAAAGCGTGCACGGCTGTGGTTCAGAGATCGTGAAACTCCATGGTGTCACTGGAATTGTTCAACAGAAAGTCTATTACCTTCTAAAATACTAGCCTCGCATTTCAAGGAAAAGGGTGAATTCACATGCCGTGCTACACGCCACCCAGTTCAGCAAGACATAGTCAACCAACCATGGTTGAGTGTGGCACAATCACAGATGCCAGCACTGCTGGTGTGGATATAGGAATGATAATGGCGGTTCATGGTGGACAACAGGCCAATCTCAACTTTATGTTTTTCTCGGAGGTGGATGGGGGGACGGCCTAGCTAAGAAACCAAACAAGCTTAGCGATGAGTCCAGTCCCCTTAACTTATGAATTAACTAGGAAGATAGCTGTCTGTCTTTTTGCAAAAATTTAAAACATAAGCTTGAGCAGTGCTGAAGGAAAGGTAATGTAAAGTATAATAAATAGAAGGTAATTGATCGAAAGGTTTACACTCACACTCATCATGTGTTTAAGTTGCTTGAGCTTGGTCTCAGGGGAGAAACGTTGGAATTCATTTCCACAAAGAGCCAAACCCTTATCGTCCTTTGATGTAGTTTTGGCACACCCTTGTATCATTCTCTACGACATGAACCTTTAAGCACTAGAGATATTGTAGTTCAAAATCTTCTCCCTCTACGCTGTGGTCGTATATACAGTTAAGCTGAACTTCATCCTTAGTTTCGAAACTGCACGGAGCACACACCTTGCAAATGCAGGGTGGATTTTACATTTTTACTTTTTATATGAAACTCTGAACAGAACAATTACATTGTGCTAACTCTAGTTAAACAAAAGCCAGTGACTAGATATGTAATAATCCATAAAGGAAATCTTCTACAGTCATTTGCTACTCTCATGTTTCGGCGGGAGGGTGCACTAGCCAGGCATCCTTCCATCGGAACTAGATTCCTTCAAGGAGTTTTACATACTGACTAGACCACTTATGTAACTTACGAAGCATAACCCCACTTTGAACAGTCAAGTAAGATGTGTACTCCACATTAACAACAAACAATGTAAGAAAAGTGAGATTGAGGCACATCATGAGGCAAGGGAAGGTTCTAACCAAAATGAATATGGCATGGCAAGCACATTTCAATAGTCACAACTTGAGTTATGGTCTATGAAAAGGTAAGTCTACCACTCTTCCTTCATCTCGTTTTGCAAAGAAAACGTGATTATACGAATGTGTTCACGAATCAAAGTGTATCTTCTTTTGTCAATTCAGATGAATGAAAAAAAAAACAAATGCAAGTCTGTGCACATGACATGTGAGTCATTGAGAGAAGTAGTCATTGCCAAACATCCACATATCACATGGTCTTCCAGTCATATAATCCACAGTCTACTCTTTCATTGTGTAGTGAACTTCAACACAAATGTACTCCATTATCTGGTTGTTACAATACATTTAATTGGGATTTTGTAGACACTGCGTACATCCTAAAACATGTCTACACAAGAAGTGTACTCCATAACCTTGTCTACACTTTGTGTGCAATGTTAACACCCTCTCTCTCTCATACTCTCTCTATCTCACTCCCTCTCCCTCTCCCTCTCCCACACTTTTCTCTCATGTTATGTAAAAAAAATCACTCCTCATGTTCATCATCTACAACATTATCCTTTGTGCTCTTTTTTGTTCTACGTAACCCTGTGCACGCCTTGCGTGCAACAATGATGCCTTGTTATATTTGTGCAAAAAACGAGGACCGCCTCTTTCGGACCTCCTGGTTTGCATGCATCTTTGGGGATGTGAAGTGAGGCAAACTGCACTGTTGGATTATGACAAGTGTGACAATTATGAGTCCATCCAGGCCAATTACTACGCCCCCATACCTCACCCGTAGCGCGCTCCAATCACCATCTACATTCTTTCATTTCACTTCACGGCGTCGATTGCCAACATTTTGGCCCCATGCCCGGATCTTCACACAAAAAAGTCGACAAAAAATAGTTTCCGACAACCCCCCTCGTAACATGCGGGCGTTGTGGGTTTCATGAAGGTTNTGTTGGATTATGACAAGTGTGACAATTATGAGTCCATCCAGGCCAATTACTACGCCCCCATACCTCACCCGTAGCGCGCTCCAATCACCATCTACATTCTTTCATTTCACTTCACGGCGTCGATTGCCAACATTTTGGCCCCATGCCCGGATCTTCACACAAAAAAGTCGACAAAAAATAGTTTCCGACAACCCCCCTCGTAACATGCGGGCGTTGTGGGTTTCATGAAGGTTCGGGCTCCTCCTAGGCCCCGCGGTAGCATGACCTGGGAGGCTCTCTTTAAGTGAATGCAGGGTTTAGTCTTTCAAAATATTTCACAAGTGAAAAACTCTTACATGCAACCTTGAAATGGACACGAAATCCGGAGATGGAATTGCTAGTCAGCTATGGTAAGAGGCAAAGCCGCCCGTCCATATATCGTGCAGAAAGAGTCGAGATCGTCAAAACATTTGTGGACAGTAGGGGCCGTCAGTCAGCCGGAAGTAGGTTTGCTGGCGTACTCCGACCCATTCTTTAGAGGACCAGCTTTCCTGGGACTTCGAAAATGACGTCAGCATTGTGGGTGGTTGGAATCTCTTTCCCCACTCACAACAATCCAGCCTCGGCCATCTGCGCTGTTGTAGTTCCGCAATATTTTCTCAATGTTTGTCTTTCATTCTTTTCACTGCGCCTCCACCTGTGGACGTGCAAGCTTCAGACGGATCAGATGAAGGCTGGACCGCTTCTAATTGATGATTTTTTCGCACGATGTAGCGGCTTTTACTGCATACGACAAGTTAGCCGAATGCTACCTAAACAATGATTCATGTTCAGGAGAACAGACAGCCTGCCCTAGATAGGGGTCCACAGCGACGTTGACAACCGATCGTTGCACAATGGGCCAACGAGGTCGGGCCTTGAGGGGGTCGATACCTCCCCGGCCAAGCTCCACAAAGTTTGAAGGGCAAGGCTCAACAATCCGAAAATGAAAGAGTGCGGTCCCGCAACCAGTCCCTAGTCGCAGGTGCAGGGGTACGGGTGAGGCGCGATAGGAAAGGTAAGAGTGCGTCCCCGCCGGCTTGAACCTTTCTGCAGGTGGACAGCGGGCAACTTGCGAATAAGCCGTACCACTTGTTTTGGGCGAAGAATAGCGTACCCGTTTCTTTCAACCAAAGTGCTACTCGACCTCCCAGCTATTTTTTTTTACTCATGGTGTTTTCACCTCCTACCTTAGAAAACCTCAAAGTTGTAAACGAAAATAGCCTTGGGGAAACCCCCCTTGCAAAATTGCGGGGTTTGGGGTTTCATCAAAGTTCGTCTACCTCCCAGACCTCGCGGTAGTGGGGTGTGGGAGATTCCCTTTCAACAAGGAGGGAGTTGTCTCCCAACCTTTTTTGAGAGTGCAAAGATTTTATGGTGGAAGTAGAAAGTGACTAGATACCCTGCAAGAACAATGCGAGTCAATGATAGAATGGCTATCCTTCCGTGTAAGCTATGGCGTTGGGCAAAATCGCCCTTTTTCTGCTCAAACATCACCTTAGTAGTGGTCAACCCATGCCCGCATCTTTGAATGGGGAATTGTAGGTAATTAAACAACCTGCATTCCATGTGACTTGTGTCACATCAGGGTCGGTGCCCAAGAAATTCTGTTCCTTTGGGTACATGGGATCCGGGAGCCTCGCCTTCACCCAGTAACGTCCACCATCAAAGGCAGATCCAACCAATGGTCGTGACAGATGATTGAGGGGATTCCAAGGTAGCTGGATGAGCTGCCTGGGAAGTACCCAACCCTTCGGTGCAAAGTGTTTATTAATCCCATTTTGCCATACCCATTAGGCAATTATGAAATGGATTGGCCATACCAGCTAGTAACTCAAGAGTACATTAGAGAATGCCCAGCACTTTGGGAACTACCATCGGCAGGTAGCAAGCATCCCAGTCATCATGCAAATTGGGCTTGAGAGTTTTCAAGGGCCTACTTGTCTCAGGCAAGGACTTGACTAGTTGGAACCACGTCTGATAAAGATGTAGTACAATCGGAATACCAATGAAAAAGGTAACATCTTTGAGATGTTATGGATCGCAATTATCATCAAATTGATTAGAGAGTAAATGCTGTCAAAAAAATGATTTAAATGAAAAAAAATCTTAGCCTTGAAGGCTGCCATGACAGGGAGAACATGAGGGTGCTTAAACTAGTAGAATTGATCATTTCTAAAACATGTTCCCATAATTTTGACGTGTCATCCAGCAAAAATGCATAAACATTAGCTTATGTGGACAACTATCCTACTACACTAACGTAGCGTGATCTTGATAACAACTGATGAAGGGCAGACTTGTGCAAGGAGACGTGATGACCAGTTGCAAGACTCATGGCGAAAAAGATTACACAAAGGAACTACAAACGCCTACTACAAAAAGATTGCAAAAAGCTGACGGTCATCGGTGACCATTGGTTTGATATGCCACTCTGCGTTGTTAATCCTAAACACCCACTTGAGGTGAGAGTTGCATGTGACATGCCATGCAAACAATGAACTTTTACTTTGGTACATCGGCCAGGACTAGATGATTACGACTATGCTCATTGGAGAAGAGAATTTTGGAAACGTTTCATAGCTAAACTAAGTACAAGGATGTGGAAAATTTACAAGCTTCAAATACTCATTGCCTTATGCGTACAGTTTGTGGATCCGGCTAGCTTCTAAACTTGGGCCAAAAGGATGTACGGTCTACATGTCTTGGATCTAAAACAATGTGCAAGAATTATCTTTGATCATTCGATGTATCCATGCAGGAAACAAGACCACCACTTTGGAACACAGGTCAATTATCTTCAATGTTTATCGTACTTTGGTTGACCTTCCAAATGTTTGTCATAAGCACGATTGAATTTGAAGAAAACCAAGGTACATACGTACAACTCGGAAGAAGAACCATCAGATTTATTCAATGCGTGGAGAAAAAGACTAGATAAAGCCTTTTTTAATGCAATTTGCTACATGTGAGCAATGTTGTTTGTCGTTCACTTTTCTGTCATGTTTAGAAGTTGTTTCTGTATGTCATCTTTGAACGTAGAGTATTCAGTTTTTCATACAAGTTTGTCCTCCAAATTCGAGAACTACATAAGGCTGACTTGGAATTTCATTTTTTCAACGAGTTTAGTTGTCGTTTTCTAGTTATGGCCATCATAGAAAATTTTTGGAGTTACAGAAGTACACAGTTGTATAAATCACGCAGTCATGCTTTGCTGCAATGAAAGGAAAAAATAGAACCTATTTTTCAAGCATTTTTTGTTTAATCAATTATCATCTCCAGATTTTTTTGTTAGCTTTCCTCAATCCCCATAGACCATTGTATCGAGAGCATTCCATAATCTTATTGGTTGCACAAGTCGGCATAAAACATTGACCAACACGTATAGGTAGGAGTTTATAGTGGTCTTGAAATCAGACATGTTTAAATGATTGTCTTGAAATGAGTATCAATGCACCATAAATGGATGAGGAGTAAAACTGGAAAATGTGGTATGTGTAATCATGGATGAAACAACCNTGTTTAATCAATTATCATCTCCAGATTTTTTTGTTAGCTTTCCTCAATCCCCATAGACCATTGTATCGAGAGCATTCCATAATCTTATTGGTTGCACAAGTCGGCATAAAACATTGACCAACACGTATAGGTAGGAGTTTATAGTGGTCTTGAAATCAGACATGTTTAAATGATTCTGTTGAAATGAGTATCAATGCACCATAAATGGATGAGGAGTAAAACTGGAAAATGTGGTATGTGTAATCATGGATGAAACAACCATGAAGATAAAAAGAATTCCCCAGCATAGAGAAGAAATTCCTCAATGCCAGAGTGCGGGTTCAACACAAGTGGTGATAGATTTCCTACACATCTCCCAACAAACGATGAAATCGGATGTAGTTAATGAGACACATGAAATTCGACAACTATCATTCAATCAATTCAATGCTTTTTTCACTTTTAGATCTTGCATGATAGGTTAAATAATAAGAAGCCATAGAATAAAGGGAAACCTCATGTAAGGCAATATTTTGAGCGTTTACCCCTATATATAGTGATGACAAGCACATGTACGAAGGAGGAGTGCTTGCACAACATAACCACATACAAAATAGGTGATGGTCACTAGTGACCATGATTTTTATCTACCGGTCTATCTCTCCCTTAATGAACTCACATCCAACACAAAAGGGACACAAAGTAGGCCATGTTAATGGCAAATGTTTGACTAGGGAGTTTTTTCCAAATTGCTGAGTTTGTGAGACATGGTTCTGTATTTTTTGTACAACCTTGTTTTTCCTGGGACGATAGGGGAGGGAAATTAACGGTAATTATATCAAGAATTTGAAAAATGAATTTTTGCATTGGCTGTGTTGCAAACAGAAAAAAACCGGTAAAGGGAAAACGATTTTTTGTGTCGCTTCATGTCTATGTACAATCCTAACCAACATGACTATGTATGATTCCTGGAGAGTCAAAAACTCAAAAATGTTGAAAATGTTGAGGGAAATTGGGACACCAAGGCTATTTCTAAACAGCATCGTACGGCTACACGGCGTACCGAGAACCATCACAAGTGACAGAGACAGTCGATTTACCAGCCGTTTTTGGCGCGAACAGATGACTCGCTATGGCAGCAGAATTCAGCTTTCAACGGCGTTTTATCCTCAAATTGATGGCCAAATCAAGCAGACAATTCAAACGCTTGAATAGCTTCTCCAAAGACTATGCAAACCTCATGGAACAAATTCTGCACAAAAACTCCCAACCACCAAAATCGCATATAATTCAGCAGTTTCCACTGCAACGTGAAAAAACCCATTCGAAGTGGTGTATGGCAAACTTCCCGCCACACCAGCTGGACTACAAAGTCACAGCAAAATTCTCGCGGTTGACATTCAACGCTAAGACTTCACCACTATCTGGGAGGAAACACGTCAGGATCTCGCGAAGGCACAAGCAACAAGATAGTGGGCAGTTAGCCGACATTATAGCTATGACGTCTTCAGCGCTGGCGATAAAATCCTCCTTAGCACGGCAGGCATCAGATTCCGTAGATCTGACCATTCAAAGCTCAAATCCCAATGGTTGGGACCGTTTGAGATCCAGCGCATGCAATTCCCAATGGTTGCGCGACTCAAACTCCCTGACACTATGGAAGTTCACCCGGTTTCCCATGTCAACAGACTGGAGCACTACTGAGACGAAGGAGATCACTTCCTTGACAGAGATGTTCCTCTTCCACCTTGCGTTCAAGTGGACAAAGACACAAAATATGTCACTAAGGACTCCCTCAGCCACCAACAATGAGGCAAGACGAAAGAATATCTCGTCAAGTGGCACGGCTACGACACCGCGCATAACATCTGGGAACCCTACAACAATCTCCAAGACGTTGATCATCTCATAGATGGCTACTACCCTCGTCATTGGGCCACATCTGTACGCGTGTCGAAACGTCATGGCTTAAAGGGAGGGAAGCGTTATGTGCCAGACGTACACGAGTCCCTAATCATTTTCAGCGAGGGAATTTCTGTTATTACAAAAATAGCCAATCGCATTGCAAAAACTGTGATATTCAGTCTGACCGTCAAGGGCAAACTAGCCAACAGCCCCGCCCTCAATGGATGTTCCCGAACCTTCCGACAGCTTCGATCACTCCTGCGAACCTATGAGCAGAAGTATCACGACTTTTGTTGTCGACTTCTCAACGCACCGAGACAAATCTATATTCATAAAGATGCATCTCGCATCTTCACCATCGATTCTTAGAGACCCCTGAATTCTTGGTGGACCTTATTGAATCCTACCACTCATGACGCGACTCCGTATGCGTCACTCAACAATGGACCCAACGGCCCCGACTATGCTTCATCTGTAATCGACACTTGTCTATACATGTTCAATCATTTTGACACTTGTCATTGAAGTACACTTACCGCTAATTATAAATTGCTCAAGTGTCCATATTCTAAGTCCTGTTTTGCCTCGCTACTTCTACCTATTCACCGTCCAAGCTCTGATCGGCGTAAGAGTGGAAACATGCACGTGCCTTTGTCAAGATTTTCGCTTGACAGTCAGGGTAGGTGTGTGGCGCATTCACATCAGCTCCGATACATTTTCCCTTTTTGGCTACCTAACTGATTGTACAAGATGTGTGGTTAGTACGCAACCCCAAAAGGGTATTACTTTTGCATTGAGCGAAATCGTGAGAAGTGTCTTGTTGGACCCCCATCTTGACGTGGTCTGCCTCTTGTTGGATGTCGTATCAGTATGATACCATATGGCTTCTTCATTGTTCGGAGAGGCCTGTTGTGGGAGCATCGCATGTCCGTGTGAGGGTTAGAATGGACATGTTGTTGGCCGTCAAAATCACGTGATGAGTATTGTTGAAGGAAGCCGAAATGTTTCCAAAACACGTCACACCGGTGGAAAAAAAGTTCCATCCTAAAAGATAACAATGATTCATATTCGAACCAATGAGACTCGGCGACTAGCATTCCCAACCTGTTTTTAGCTATTCGACATCTAGCACAAGGACTCACAAAAGTGCGATGAGATTCTGGCTGCCGCAGACCTTGCACTATTCGTGCTGTGATGTTTATCGCGTCTACTACGGCGTTCTCCTGCTCGGTGGTGAGAGTTTAGAGGTGAGACTTTTCGCGGGAAGTGGTTCAGCATTCTGATGGGGCGGCAATCAAGGCTGACGTGTGCCTCGACAAATCAGCTAACATGTGCTGGTCAATTTACCGCCTTAAAGCGTCAGTAGGCAAGGTGGTGGAAGAGGTTGAGTACGGATTTTGTAAGGTTTTGGCCTCCGGGGGTGAATATATTCACTAATTTTTGCAAACCGCCGCAAGATTGCTGAATTCCGAAGCCAAAGCATCCAGTTTTTTTTAACAGACTTGCCGAGCCTAGTCTTGTGGAGGCCGTAAGGCATCATGTTGGTGAATGAAGAAATGTTTTTCTCAAATTCTTTGTTTGAATTTGCAAGTTTGAATTTTGACGGTCGTTTTGCATACAAACCCCTCGACAACCCCTCCAGTCGCATACCTCGGGTGACGTTGCATGCATGCTACTTATAGGGCTACCTCGCACTTCATGTAGCCACACCCACCTGTCTCCACTAGCCACCTCACCATGGACCACCAGCTCTACGCCAAATTTGTCTCTATCACTAGCCCTGCACCCAATACACTGCTGCCTGACCTGTTCGAGTCGCAAACGGAGCCGATGCCGGAACACTGCACGTGGGAAGAGACCCGGCGTGCTACATGTTGGGACACTCGTGTATCCGCAGCCACTACTTGAAAGTGGTGCTGCCTTTTACATGAAGAGGAGACTGTCGAGGACCCCGGTGATAGTGACTCGGGGTTCAGCAGTCGGCCATGTGTTGGAGGACCCCGTCCCGATGGGTACCGCCATCACTATGACGACATGACTCCTCACCCCCAGCAACTTTGAGCAGTGTTCCTGTTTCTTTCACTGACCAGATGGAAGTCCTCCTTGCACCTGCCATAGTTACGAAGTTCGTTTCGGCAGATGACTCTGCAGCACTGCATCAACATGCAAATGCCCCCGTCCAGCCTGAAGTCAGCATCAATGTCACCAATGCATCCATGGCTGGCGGGCTCGGCAAAGGATGGTGGAACTCCGACCGAGACACGGAGGTGCTCCAGATGGCTCTTGGCTTAATGGAGCAAAACCGCGGCACATGCTGTTGGATGGTGCGCATGTATGGCAACGCCGCAAAGCAGGTGACCTCCTCTTGGAAGCTCACCAAGCCCCTCACCGCCATGCAAGTGGAGAGTCGGATGACCAACCTCGTCCGAGTTTGGCGGACCGCACGAGGCTTGATGGGGAGAAGCGGCGATCAACTGAACCGCACCACGTGGACCATCGACTTGGACGACGACAAGTGACTGGAGATCAAGCGCTCCGACCCTAAGGAAGGCAAGTTGCAAAATCTTGCCATGCCATGGTATGACGTGGCAACGAAATTGTTCTTTCCTGATAAGGCTGTTGGAGAAAACGTTGTTAAAGCAAACACCCCACCTGTGACTGCACCACCACCTCCTAACATGCCAGAACTAATAGTTGCTCCTGTGGATCTGGACCGTCGTGGCAAGCGCCGTGTCCATGCAGCATAGCAGATGGACAGGGCTGAGAAGATGCTGAAAGGAGTAGCCAAGCTCGNTTGGAGTTGGCCGGGCCCGTACTCCTGTATGTGATAACAGACCCCTTGGTAACGGGTCATGAGTCCGTGGCTGTCTCACAATGTTGCTTCAGCAAGTATGAATTTGTTGACAGGCACGCAGAACTCTTGGCAAATTGCACTTGTAAACATGCGTGCGTCATGCGCGCTTCCCTCCGACCCTGCACTGACGTACGTGAATATGAGGTTGTGGTCGTATGTGGCGAGATTGTTCTGAGTAATTTGACGATGGCGATTGACGTAAGCACCATGTTGAGTACGCGTCACAACCATTGGTACATGCGTACCATCGATAGCTCCTATGCATTTTTCAAACCATGGCATGTATTCGGGGCGATGTGCCCAACGGTCCGCCTCGGATGCATCAGCCGATGGAACTTTCATGACATGGGGCGCGAGATCAACAAGGGCTGTAATGAGCTCCCTCACAATCCGCCAAATGGTAGGTACTGCGCGCTGAAAGCGCTCCATTAGCTGCCGCACCGTCATGTTAAGTAGACCAGTTGCAAGTACATTAGCATTTTTTCTTCCAGCATGACTCTTGTGTCACGGATTGACGATGCCACCCTCAGAAAGGTGATGACACACTCCCACGACC
>SZWC01005545.1:20523-41746 GCA_023375785.1 Penium margaritaceum
CCCCTCCAACGTGGGTTGCCGCAGGTTCAGATTTCCTGCCACCGTGTGAGACTGGAGTAGCTGGGAGCTTGAGGGAAAGATCCCTGCCCCAACCTTCAGTGCCGTTGCTCTGCAGACGGTGCAAGGGACTCCTGTTTGGCGCAGAGGCCGCGGCCACGTCCGCTCCAACCGTCTTGTCATGGGGCTTACTGTTCTCCATCGCCGCAGGTGTTTCCCGGCGGTAGGTTGTACGATCCCGTTTCGGCTGCTCCACGCGGATCGAACAAGCAAGCGAAAGGTGAAGGCTATTTCTTTCCCGCAGACTCGGTTCAGACCCGCCGGATGGATGATGGGATTGACGTGAGCAGAGGGTAGCCAAGAGTTCCGTCCGTCACAGACTACAGATCTGAAGAACAACGCCAATTCTACTCTCTTAACTTCACCTCAATTCATACCAAGGGAGTTTCCGCTGTTGGCCTTGAAGCTAGCTGGAGAGGCATCCATCCGGCACTATGTCACAGTGCCATAGTGCCGTCGGTTGCAGGATCAGCGTCATGTCACAGTGCCAGAGAGGTGAGTCGACGCGGTAACGTCACGTCATAGATGAGAGTAATTTGGTGGATACATTTCCAGCCTGGACGCGCCAGGAAAAACGACAGACCACCCATGATGAGATGCCCATCGCCATGTGGTCCGATAGGCAGCCTCTTGCATCCGACGTTCTGAGGAATCTGTGGACAGCCGTTGTCCGCCGTTTGTGGTCATTGCCAAAGGTGTTCCGCCACCTTCCATATGATGGTGAGGGCACATAAGATGATGCCGCGACCTTCCGCCGTCTCTGAGACGAGCCATGGCCACATCATTACCAGAAGGCCGGACGGGGCGCTTTTCCACGGGAATTCCGGGGGTTGCGGGAGCCGCGATGTGAAAATCGACAGAAAGTCCGCTGAAAACGAGGCGCATGGCGTCAGCATCTCCGTCAAACACCGCGCAAATGGCCCAATTTGAAGGGGTTCTCCGTGCATCGGGCTCCGAACCGGGCCCGTCAGACGGTCTGACTCGAACCGGTTCGTGCCGACTGAGCACAGGCGACCGTTCTGGGGTCTGGCCCGCTGGCCACGCACCTCAAGCCGCCCGGGCAAAGCACAAAGTTCCAGCCGAAATGGGTTGCGCACATTCCGTGGGGTTCGACCTGGGCCGGTAGGCGGGGTTTCACGAGGGCTCCATGTCGTCATGCAGCGTTCTTGTGCTCAGCATTTTGGGTGGTACTGTTACGGTGAGCTAAACTTACATTGTTCATATGGATGAGGTGCGCTAGAAAAGACGATTCGGAGTTTTACCGACAAATAGATAGTTTTTATTAAGAAGTACCGTACTGATCTTTGATTTCGTTTTTTTCTAAATTGTAGTTTATGTGATCCTTGATTTCGAACACGGTTTTTACCAAAAGAGTTGTTTAGGTTGTCCCTTCAAATTCGTTGAACGAAAAAGTCGAATCTTTGATTTCGACGGTCAGGCTCAAGTCGCGCGAAATGAAGGACAAATGTCTGGTGGCCAGACCCTCGAGCGAGGGCCTGGCCACCGGATGTGCGCAAAAAAATGATGTGCGCGTTGTCTGACATGTCTGACGTGTCAGACAGGCATGTCAGACATGCCAAACAGCGCGTCAGTTAGGCGCACGATGCTTTATTCGGAACGTGAACTGCACTGACTGAAGAAATTTTGGTTTCTTAGCACAATCTTAAACGTAATACCTGGACCGTGAACTAAATTTATCATTGTCCCGGCCGAAGTAATCATTTAGGGTGTACTTAAGCAATTCGTTTAAAAAAAATTCGTTCAAGGAAATCACGTCAAAAAACAAATATATACGAAATCAAAGATCAGTAGGGTACGTGTACTGCAATGACAAGTGACCAGTGAGTCGAGCACATATATACAATGCCAAGAATAAGGATGAAGCAAAGTCGGGTCATTAGCATTCAAGTCGAGCAATGCGTACAAGGTCGTGTCATGAGAATTGGATTCAAGAAGCCCCCTCGGGAAGTTGGGAGGCTTCAAGTATATCTTGATGCTTCTTTGTAAAAGTGAAGCGACGTCGAGAAGTCAACCGAACGATATCGAAACATCGATATGGTTTGCGATACTTATGTTCAACCATTCCGGCAAGTGCTCAATATATCAGAAAACTTCTGGAATGGCACACCAGAGGTTGGGGCAGTTGGCCAAAATGCCCTCGACCAAATGGCGGAAAAATCCTAAAGTCGTCGCACGGTGGGCCATGAATGCAAACACAGAAATGCACACTCGCGAATTTTACGGGCTCGAGGATGACGACGGACGTAGCCGTCGATAAGATGATAGACGTTCCAATGGATTTTGGAGGGCTCCCCGCTGTTATGCACGGCGTCGTAGCCATGTCGCTAAACCGAATACTCGATCATTTTTCCACGGCGTAGATGTCCGAGGATATCTTCAATCTCATACTCCATAACCCTGTCTACTTTGCACAGGTGGAGGTGCGACATCTCCGTCAAAGAAGTTCGTATTGGGATTCTGATGGTGCTTCAGCTTGCTCATGTGGAAGATAGGGTGGATTGCCATGTTGTCAGGGAGTCGAAGTCGAGCAACGACTCGTGTTTGCATTCTCTTGATCTCCAACAGTCCCAAGCACCGGGGTTTCAGCTTTGCAAAGTCGTGTCCTTGAAGTTTGATACTTGCCGAGCTGAGGAGGACGCAATCACCAATGTTACACTTCATCACCNGGGATTCTGATGGTGCTTCAGCTTGCTCATGTGGAAGATAGGGTGGATTGCCATGTTGTCAGGGAGTCGAAGTCGAGCAACGACTCGTGTTTGCATTCTCTTGATCTCCAACAGTCCCAAGCACCGGGGTTTCAGCTTTGCAAAGTCGTGTCCTTGAAGTTTGATACTTGCCGAGCTGAGGAGGACGCAATCACCAATGTTACACTTCATCACCACGATGTCAGCCTACTGTCTGCTTCATAGCTTCTTGTGTCTCCATGAGGGTCTACCGTCTTTCCTCCATGATGCTTGTGAAGTCCTGGTAGTAGATTTCAACCGCGAGAATGTTACTTTGACACTACAATCGAGCTGATGTGGCGGAAAGTTTGATGCACATCACCTCAAAAAGGATTTCACCCGTTGCGGTGGAAGTGAAAGAGTTGTGTGCGAGTTCGACGGTCAGTAATTTTGCTACCCAATTAGTGACGTGTGGCTCGGATGAAGTTTGGATACGTTGTTTGAGTGTTTGGTTAGCTTCCTTGGTTTGCTCGTTGGTCTGAGGGTGGCACGTTGTTGATACTATACTCGCATGCCGTTGTGTGTTATCAATTCTTGCCAAAAATGGATGCTGGAGCGGTCGTCACTGTCGTTGATAATGGTTTTTGATACTCCGGGCAACCGTACCATCTAATGTAGACACAACCTTACTATTCCTTCGACTATGACGATGGTCGTTTTCAAGATGAAGTATGAAATGTTCGAAAATCTGTCCACCACGACGAGGATGGCGTCATACACATTGGAAGTGGCGGGTAGTCCCATCACGAAGTCCATGCTGATATAGGCCAACGATTTTGTCAGAACAGGTAGGGGCTGAAGTAGATTAGGTGGACGCGTGCGACAAGATTGCACGATCGCACGATTTGCGTAAGACCACCACGTCGGTCTCCATCTTTTCCCATTAGTAGTATTTTTCCAGCTTATGAAGCGTTATGTCCTCGCCGAAGTGTCCACCTAGAGCGGTCTGGTGGCATTTTCCAAATAGCATGCGGCGTAACTCCTCATTCGGTGGGACAACAACCTGGCGAGTAAATCTTCGTCCTCAGTAGGGGTCGTCACGCAAAAACTCGGCATTGTCGTACTCGTCAAACTCCTTGTAACCCTTTGCGAACAGCCTTGCTTGGTCCAGGTCTCATTTGACGAGCAACGTCCTGATCTCAACCATTAGATCCGATCGTCGAGTGAGAGCATCCGCCAGATTTTTTTTTTAAGCCGGTACTCAATGTCGTTGTCAAAGTTGGGCTCGGGGAATTCCATCCATCGAGTTTGTCGATGGCCCGTATTTGACTGGGTCTTGAGATACTTCAAGGCATGATGGTTGGTGCGGACGATGCATTGCCGGCATTCAAAGTAGCACCGCCATGTCTTGAACGCATGCACGATTGCTATCATTTCTTTTTTGTGCACTGCACAGTTGAGTTCCAGTTCTCATAGGTTTCTTGATCTATACCCGACCGGTCGTTCTCCACCACCGTTGTCTTAGAGGAGAACAGCTCCCATGGCTCGATCGGATGCATCGGTAGCCATGATGTAGTCCACCGTTGGATCCGCCAATCAGAACGCTGGCTCCAACCTCAGAGCGTTTCTCAAAGAGTTAAATGCTTCTTGTTTGTTTTCCCACAATTCCACCCGGTGGTTTTCCAAGGGAGATCGGAGAGAGGCATGGACACCCGGGTGTGACCCTTAATGAATCAACGGTAGCAGTTGCAAAGCCCAAAAAATCTTGTACTTGAGCATTTCTATGCGTTGGCCAATCAGCGACCGCCTCCACTTCTTCGGGTCTATGGTGATTCGTTCGCCGCTGATGATGTGGCCCAAAAGCTGGATCAAACGACAAGCAATGTCACACTCCAAGGGTGTTTTGAAAAAGTTCTATTTTTATAAAATCTTGAGGAATTTTCAGAAATGTCCATTGTGCTCCTCCGGGGTGCAACTGTACACCAAGATGTCTTCAAGATACATGGCAAAAAAGTCATCGCTGCCATAAATGCTGCAAGGGTGTTTTTGAGTTCAAACGGCATAACCATGAACTTGAAGTGGCCATATCTTGTTTAGAGTACTGTCTTCTCTACGTCCGTGTTAGATACATGGATCTGATGATACTAGCTCAGTATGGCAATTTTGCTGAAAACTCGGGCCCCATGGAGTTGGTCAAAAAGTTCATCTGCTCGCGAGAGGGGGAAGCACTTCTTCATGGTGATGTCGTTCAACGCTCGGTAGTCCCCTCACATCCGCATCTCTCTTATGTTCATTTTCACAAAAACCAAAGGTGTTGTGTAGGGTGACGTGGAGGATTGACTGAACCCTTGTCCGAGCATCTCATGGAGTTGCCTTTTGAGTTCGGTCAGCTTGTGATTGCTCATCTAATAGGTTCCTGTCACCGTCGATCTGTTGTCCAGCTTCGGGTCTATCTGATGGTCGATGTTGTGTTTCCGTGGTAACTCTCAAGGTAGTACATTGGAAAAAACCCCTTCGAACCCCTTGATTAGCTCTGCAAACTCTAAAGGTACGACTACGAACTTCTCGGGTGTCGATGATGTTGATGTTTCTTCCGCAGTTGCAATTTCTTCCGCTTCCCCCACTTCCACATCGACTAGCCATGCTTGAGCTTTGTGTTTCACGTATTGCTTGGCCAGGTCCAGAGCTATAAGTTGGTATATCATGGCTGTTGTAGCTTGCTCTAATGCTTCCAGCGCTGCTGCTTCACGTAAATGCCGCTTCGTCGTGGGTCTCTCGGCCACAAGCAGGTGTCGCCTCTTGGTTGCTCATTGATCAAATCTTCCAGACCATTATGTCCTGCAGATCTCCAATTTGCAGTGAGAGTGGTTCGTTAAGTCGATGGATCCCTGGTCGTCCATTGACAATGTTTCCTTCAAAAACTCTCAGTGCGGTCTGGTAATCCTAATTCTAAACCATTGTGTTGCTAAGAATACTATGAGAAGCTCCTCCATCTAGTAGTGTTGGTACTGTTGTGCAATTTTTACAATCCCTCGGTTGTAATTTCAGTTCCACCGGTTGGTTGCCCTCGTCGAACTTTGCAATCTCAGGAACCCTTGTGTGCGGCAATGTGAGCCGCCCAGATGGGCAATCGGTCGGCGCAAAGTTTTCCGACCAATTAGGAGCCTCGCTTTCTACTCCTGTCCTTCCCTGTCAGATTAGTCCTCAGTTTTATGTACAACTCCCCTCCATTTTTGGCCTGTTGTTGCCGTTTTCGACAGTTGCGTAAAACGTGACCAGTTTTTTTGCAAGTACAGCATTCATTTATCGTGTTGATCGATGGTGTCCATCTCCATTGGAGACAAGGTTTCTGCTGACTAAAATTTTCCTCTGCCACGATAAGGAATGTGGCTTTGGGATCGCCAGTAATTGGATTCTTGCATCCGAGCGTTGTAGTCGGCGCAGTCGGTGAGGTCAGTTGCAGCGATCATTTGTAAAAGGTCGTCTTGGATGCCAAAAATGGCGATTTCTTGCTGGATATCTGGCTTCAAGCCAGTGTTGTAGAAGGAACACAATCTTTCAAAGGCGATGTTGCTACAGGTGAGGATCTCGCAGAACCGCCGAGTGAATTCTGCCATACTGGACTGCTGACACAGACTTTGGAGTCTATTCCGTGTGTCAAATTCATTTCTCAGCTTCTCAAAGCAAGCGAGTGTAGTGCATAAGTATTATCTCCACATTTTTTGTGGCGTAATAAAATTGTGCCACATTACATTGATTTTCTCAAGAGGTAGCATGCCTGTGGTTAATGATGCGAGAGCGGTTACGATAACCATCTATCACATGCAGCTCCGCCTTTCTCGTGCTGCTCTTGGATGGCCTTTAGATTGGGCCACCAACTCAAAGACGTGCCACACAAAAGTGAGGCCTTCCGATAAATTTTCTTGTTCTCGTTGTTGGCTTGGGCAACAGTGAAGCACACCTCCAAACTTGTCAGCCACATCCTGGCTGTTGGTCCCTTGAAGTTTGCGGAATTAAACGCCTCACGAACTGCCGGCCGGATTTGGTGTTCACTCGGGAGTTGCAAATGTCTCTCGGCACTGATCTGCATGCACGAGGAACTCAAAGCTCCTGCATTGCTGCATTGAGTTGTTGGAGCGACTGGTACAAGACTCTGTTGATTCGCTCTTGTTGGCCGATGCCTCCTATCATGCTAGGTGTCGACCCAACGGGCTGCGGTGCGAGCAAAGGGTTTTTTTAGCCCAAGCGGTCTGTCACTGGATTGGCCGTCGTTTTTTTTTCAATGTTGCAGCATTCACCGCGAAGGTTGTCACTACTGCCTTGTTTGCCTGGATAGCAACGTTGTTCGCATGTTTCTCATCCGCCATCGTCGAAGTGCTCACCGGGAATTGCTGCTTGTTGCCAGTTGTGCTCGCTCCGTTCACCGTTGTCGTCGCAAAGTCTGTGACCTTCTGATTGGTAGAGATGCGCTTAAAACTTGTGTGAGGTTGTCGCCAGGTAGTCAATGCATCAGTTGTTCCACCTACGCCGCTACGCTCTGAAAAGTGTCACACCGAATGGAACATATGTGGTTCCCAGGTATGAGGTGCGGGACAAAAGACAATTTGGGGTTCTTGGGGCGAATGGATGATTTGTAGTAAGAAACAAGTGTACTTCGATGACAAGTGTCGAGTGAGTCGAGCACATGTATACAATGCCAAAAATGAGAATGAGGCATAAGTTGGGTCACCGGCGTTCGAGCCAAGCGACACGTGGGAGGTCACATCGCGAGTGGCGGATTCGAGAAGCTCCACCAAGAAGTTGGATGCTTTTGAGAATTTTGCTACGCTTCTTTAAAAAAGTTGAGCGTCATCGAGAAGTCGACTGAACGATATCAAAACGTTGACATGGTTTGCAATGCTTTTGTTCGACCATTCTCAAAAGTTGTCGGAAACTCCTGGATTGAGAGACCGGAGGTCGGGGAAGTTGGCCAAAATGCTCTCAGCCAAACGGCGGAAAATCCTAAAGTCGTCTCGTGATGGGCCATGAATGTAAGAACAGAAACATCCCTCACGAGTATTTGGGACAGGTGTATGTCAGGGATGTAACATCCAGGAACGGTGGAAGACTTTGGTATTCTACCATTAAATTCAGAAAGATTTTCCCTAGGGCATTATATGAAATCTCCCACCAGTTAGTATCGCTACTACTTCAAAGTTAAGTTGTTCCCTGCTGTTTGGGATTTGACTCCAGGACATGTTGGTTCACGTCGAATTCAAATCACATGCCTGCGTTGCAACGGATACAAGCTCGTGTCACGATAGGCGTTTCTACTTCATGCACATGCAAAGTCCATGCACGCCACAAAATTCATGCTGGATGACGCAAGATTTCCAGACACCCATGGACTCGTGACACCATACAGAGGTGTTCGTTATCACTCACAAGAGTACGAGTCAGGTCAACAACCACAATCATGCGAGAAAATGTTCAACAAGAGGCACGCTTCCATAAAATCAAGCATGGAACAAGGCATCGGTGTTTTGAAATGACAGTTTCATGTTTTGAATGGGAGATGCAACTTTGACGGTGCCTTTCAGGGCCATTGATTTCATCATGTTTCGTCATGCACAACCTCATCACTATGTGTAGCAACGGGGTGCATGACTTGCATGCCTACATCCAAAGACAAGCAACAACATTGGCAAGTGTCGGACATGGCATGAGGTGGACAAGATTACTGAGAATTTTGATTGCACTATAGATGTAGGAGAATTACATGGATCTATCAAGCTCAGATAGTGATTTTGAGGCAAGCTGGGAATTCTTACATTAAAGGATAACAAAGATATGTGCTAAAAAAGATCATGCATTGTACTTCTGAAACACCATACTAAAAATCAACACTTGCCACATCTTCATCAAGAGACTCGTAGACAAAAAGGTTGTTTTATGCTGTCCCTTCTTCCTACATGGCTTGCACCCCATCTTTTCCCTCCTCTTCCGCATTGTGCATGGTGCTACCATCGACTTCTGGTGATTTCCCCTTTGGGTCCTTGGTTGGGTCACTTCCTAGCATACGTTGTGCCACTTCTTGATGTAAATCACCACATGAGTGGACATAAAGCTCATGAAGCTCAGCATTGCGCAAAGCATCAAGCAGGAATAGCTTATTGTTCTTGTGCATGCTCATATTGCACAAAGCAACGTAAACGTCTACGCCCCATGCAGTTCTAGGCTCTTCATACTTGATGATGCACTCAAGTTTTGCAGCACCTATCAGCATCTTGTAGGTCCTATTTATCTGATGCGCCACATGCACCCGTCGTTTGCCATGACGGTCGAGTTCCACAGGTGTAGTTACAGATGGAGGCATTTCCATTTGCACTAGTGCACTGACTTGTGGTGCATCGATAGTGATGAGTTTATCACCAGTGACTTAATCTGGAAAGAACAGCTTAGTCGCCATGTCATACCATGGCATGGCTAAGTTATGAAAGTTGCCTTGCTTGGGGTCCATGCCCGTGACTTCCAGCCACTTGTTTCTGTCGATGTCAATGGTCCACGTTGTCCGGTTAAACTGGATCCTGCTCCTTTCCAGCAAGTCTTGGGCAGTACGCCACACGCGCCTGAGATTCGACATCTTGCTCTTCACTGACATGGCGGTCAGTGGCTAGGACAACTTCCATTCAGTTGTGGCCTTCTTTGATACGTCATCGTACATCCGAGCCATTCAGCTTCTGGTTCCGCAATGCTCCTTTGCGAAGGCAAGCGTAAGCCTCAAGCAGCTTAGTGTCGTGTTCCGAATACCACCAGCCTTTTCCAAGACCGCCAGCCATGGATGGAGCCGATGCACTTATGCTGACCTCTGGCTGGCTGGAAGGAGTTCCATCCAGTCGTAAGGCCGGCGGTATGTTTTCTGGCTTGGCAATGACAGCAGGGATCAGAAGGCCCTCCATCTGGTCTGTGAGGGATACACAACCACGTCTGAGAGTCGCTGGCGGCCAAGGGGTAATGTTGTCCTGGTGAGGAAGATACTCCTCGGGACAGGGTCCTCTGACACATGGACGGGCATTTAACCCTGTGTCATTGTCATGTGGCTCCTCCAACATCTTCTCGTCATGTACGAGATGCCTCCAATTGTGAGTGGTTGAAGCTGATGCATGAGTATGCCAATGCGCTACACGTTGACTCTCTTCCCACGTGTGGTACTCTTCCACAGCCCCGGTTTGCGACTCATACAGATCGGGAAGCTGAGTAGTGGGGGATGGGCTCATGATGGAGACGGAGTTGACATAGAGGTGGTTGTCCATGGTGAGGTGGAAACATGGTACTAGGGACATGTCACAGTGATGGCATGAAGTAGCAGGAGGCTCTCAAAGTAGTGCGCATGCTGCACCTTCCGACCTTGGCAAATCGAGGGGCTGTTAGAGCAGCGTTGCATACCTCACGGATGCCAAAATTCAAACGTACAAATTCAATTTAGATGCGAGCATAGATACTACAGCCGCCAACACCATCAAGTTCGACAACAGCTGAAAAAAGCATTCAGTGAAATCACAGATGTTTTGGCTTTGGAAGTCACAAATCTAGAGGCGACAAAGGTAGTGAGTACATTTGCTTCCAAAGCCATTAACTCTACAATGGTGGCAAATTGATTCGCACGTGTCGACCCATCTGCTGAAGTTCACCTTAGCATTGACTGTCGCCTCGTCAACACGCCGAACCACTTCTCGTGAAAAGGTTTCTCCTCTAAAACCTCTCCTCAAAGTAGGAGAACGCTGCATAAGTCTGCTCATTACAGTTTCTGTACCCAAAGACATAGGTAATCAAATTACATCGAATGGATCGTAGGTGGTTCACAGGAATGAGTTGCGGGACAGAAGACGATTTGAGGATTGGGGACAAATGGAAAATCTTTGTTAAGAATTAGGTGTATTTTGATGTCAAGTATCAAATGAGAAAAGTTCACATATAAAATGCAAAGAATGAGAATGAGACATTCGTCGGGTCCTTGGCGTTTGAGCCAACAACGCGTGCGAGGTCGTGCCGTGAGTGGCTGCTTTGAGAAGCTCCGTAGAGACGTCCGGGGTGTTTGAGAATATCAAGACACGTCTTTACATAAGTCTAGTTCCATCAAGAAGTCGACCGAAGAGTATTACTATGTCTATACGATTAACGACACTTCTGTTGAAATTTGTGGAAGGTGGTTGAAGTTGTGAGAAACGTCTATACGGAACTCCAAAGCTGGGGACAGTTGGCAGAAATGACCTCGGCTGAACAGCATAAAAATCCAGAGTCAATGTACGGTGGGCCATGAATGTAATGAAAGAAATGTAACACTTTTTGGTGAGATTTGTATACATCAGGAATGTAACACTTTTCCCAATTTTACCCCCCACGTCCCGGTGCATTAGCGGTCATAGACCAGTGAAGATGATAGTAGCCATCAATTACATGATCAACGTCTTGGAGGTTGTCATAGGGCTCCCGGTTGTTGTGCATGGTGTTTTAACCATGCCACTTGACCAGATACTTGGTCTTCCTTCCACTATCTTGATGCCTGAGGATGTCTTCAATCACATTCTCCATATCCCCGTCCACTTGTATAGGAGGTGGAGGTGCAACGTCTCTGACGGGGAAGTTGTACCAGGGTCCCAGTAATGCTTGAGCTTGATCATGCGGAAGACTGGATGGATTGCCATGCCGTCGGGCAGGTAAAGTTGGAAGATGACAGTGATTTGTATTCTCTCAATCTTAAACTGTCCCAATCATTGGGTTTTGAGCTTCGCAACGTCCTCTCCTTGGATTTATACATTCGCTAAACTGAGGAGGATGCAATCGCCAGCGCTGAACACGTCATCGTTGATGTATCGGTTGGCTGCTTGCTTCATAGCTACTTTAGTCTCTGTGAGAGTCTGCCGCGTTTTCTCCCAAACACATGTGAAGTCCCTACGGTGGTTATCAACCATGGGGTTATTGCATTGACTTTGTAATCCAGCCAATGTGGCAGGAACATCACTGTAAACCACTTCAAAAGAGTTTCTACCATTGGCAGTAGGAGTGGTGGAGATGTATGCAAGTTAGGCGGTCGGGAGCTTGGCCACCCAACCAGTGCTGTGCAGCTTGCATAATGTGTGGGAAAGCGGCTCGAGCGTCTGATTGGTCCACTCCATTTGCCTGCCCGTTTGAGGATGGAACGCCGTCTATAGCTAGATCTAATAACCATAACGCGTCATCAATTTGTGCAAAACATGGCTGGTAAAGCGATCGTCTTTGTCATTGATGATGGGATGTGGCAACTTATGAAGTCATATGATCTATTTTAAGTACAACCGCATTGTTCCTTCTGTGATGACTGTTGTCGTCATGGAGATGAAGTGCGCCACTTTAGAAAATCCATCTACCATGACAAAGATGGTGTAATAACCTTTGGGGATGGCAGGCAATCCCTTAAAAAGATCCATGCTGTTGTTGGCCAATGGTTCCGTCGGAACAGGTATGGGTTGGAGTAGACCGGTTGGCCGCGTGCGGTTACATTTTTTCCTCTGGCGAGTGTCGCACGTTTGTAAGAAGTTTGACATTTCGGTGTGCATTTTTTCCTACTAGTAGTACTACGCCAGCGTCTTGAATATATTGTCCTCGACAATATGTCCACCTGGACCAGTGCCAAGAAATTCCTCCAATAAAATTCTTTGAAGCACCTCATTTGGTGGAATGACGACCTGGCGAGTGAATCTTAGTCGCCAACAAGGGATGTCAAACCAGAAGTTAGTTTTTCCGTCCCCACTGAACTCCATGTAACCTTTCACAAACATTCTTGCAAGGTACGGGTCTCATTTGACAAACAACGTGCTGGTCTTGGCCATAACTTTTGGCTGCTCACTCAGAGCATCCGCCATATTAGTTTTTCTAGGCCGGTACTGGATGTCGTAACCGAAGTTGGACTCGAGGAACTCCATCCATTGAGTTTGTTGATGGCTCAGATTTGGCTTAGTCTTGAGATAGTTCAGTGCGTGATGTCCGGTGCAGATTTTGTATCGTCGCCATTCTAGGTGGCATTGCCATTTTATAATGCATGCACAACTATGAGAATTTTTTTTGTACATCGCGAAGCTGAGTTCCGACCCGCGTAGTTTTTGTGACATGTACTCAACTGGTTGTTTTCCATCGCCGTTGTTTTTAGGAGAACGGCTCCGATGTCTCAATCGGAAGCGTCGTTGCCATGATGTAGTCCACCGTTGGATATTCCAATTACAAGGCTAGCACCGAGGTGAGATGGTTTCTCAAATATTTGAATGTCTTCTTATTTGCTTTCCCCCAATTTCACTCGGTGGCTTTTCAAGTGAAATTGGAGAGAGGTGCTGAAGCTAGAGCCTGCGCAATTACATATCGATGGTAGTAGTTACATAAGCCCAAAAAACCTGGACTTCCCAAAGATTTGTAGGCGTCGGCCAATCAACGACCACGGACGAATTTTTCGGGTCCATGGTGATTCCTCCACTGCCGATGATGTGTCCCAGAAACTCAATCAAAAGATTACCAAAGTGGCATTTTCATAGTCTTCCAATAATATCTCTCTTTGTAAATTCTTGTAAAAATTTTGGAGATGTCCATTGTCC
Organism: Penium margaritaceum; assembly: GCA_023375785.1. Lineage (NCBI taxonomy): Eukaryota > Viridiplantae > Streptophyta > Zygnematophyceae > Desmidiales > Peniaceae > Penium > Penium margaritaceum. Next base: position 33,866 of record SZWC01005545.1, read on the forward strand.
TCCTCTAGGGTGTGGCTGTACACCAAAATCTCGTCAACATACATGACAAAGAAGTCATAAAGGTACAAGCAAAGATTATTGTTTATCACCGCCATAAACTTTTCGGGGGCATTTGTGAATCCAAACAGCATAACCGTGGACTCAAAGTGTCCTTATAGGGTACAAAATATTGTCTTCTTGACGTCCTTATCAGATACATGGATCTGATGAAAGCCAATGTGTGGATCAATTTTGTTGAAAATTGGAGTCCCACAGAGTTGGTTGAAAAGTTCATTGGCTCACAAAAGAGGGTTGCGGTTCTTGATGGTGATGTCATTCGATGCTCGATTATCCATGCACATCCACATCGCTCCGGTTTTATTTTTCACAAAAAATACAGGTGTCGCGTATTGTGAGGTGGAAGAACTCATGAACCCCTGACCGAGAATCATGTCCAACTATTTCTTGAGTTCGGTCAGCTTGTGATCACTCATCCGATAGGTCCCCTTCATCATTGGTCTACTAAACAACTTCAAATCTACATGATGGTAAATGTTTCCATTGTGGAGGTAGCTCTTGGGGAAGTTCGTCAGGAGAACCCCCTTCAAACTCCTAGATGACTATCACAAAAATCCTCCTACACGGCTACAAACTTCTCAGATTTCGAGGCCAGCGTTCTGGCCTCAGTAGCGACAATTGCTTTGACTTCCTCAGCTTCCATGTGGACTATCCACGCTTGAGCTATGCATTTCAGCTAGCCATTGGCCACGTCTTGAGATACCAGTTGGCTTTTCTGGCTGCCACAACTTTCTCTATGAATTCCATCTCTACTACTTCCTTTAACATCAGTTGTATCCTGGGTCACTCAACCAGAGGTAGTTATTGAAATTTTCCTCTGATGCTAATGTAGACCCATCCATTACTCCAGTCTACCTTTGGAGTGTTCCGATACAAGAATTCTCACCTTGGAATGATGATTTGGTCGCTCATTGGGCAAGTCATCCAGACCATTACGCCATGCATTTCTTTGATTTGAAGTCAGAGTGGTTCACGGAGTTAGCAAAAATACAGTTGTTCATCAACAACTTTTTTCTTCAAACACCCCTGGTTTGGTTAGCAACCCTAGTTTTCAAACCGTGTTGTTGTTGACAAGGCTATAAGAAGATCCTCCATCCAGTAATGTTGGTACCATTATGTGATTTGACAACCGTTCCCTTGTACCTGTAACAACATCGCCGGTTGTTCTTCCTTGTACCCCTCGTCAAACTTTGTGTTATTAGGAAGCCTTGACTGTGGAGATGTCAGCTACTGAGATGGACGATGAATCAGCGTACAAATTTCCAACAATACAGGAGCCTTTCCATCTACCCTTGTACTGCGTTGTTTCTTGACTCTCCATTTTTTATCTACAACTTCTCTTCCTTTTTGGTTTGTTGATGTTGTTTTCAAAAATCACGCCAGATATGACCCGGCTTCTCGAAACTTTAGCAAAGCCATTGATCGCGTTGATCGACGGCGTAAATATCCATAAGGGACGAGGTTTCTGTCGGCAGCGACTTTCATCCAGCACGATAAAATTTGTGGCTTTGGGTTCGCCATCCTTTGGAATCCTGCGTCTGAGCATTGTAGTCAGTGTTGTCGATGCAATCGATTGCTGCAGTCATTTGCAAAAGGACATCCTGGATGCCAAAAATGACAGTTTCTCACTGAATATCGCACTTGAGGCCGTAGTTGTAGTAGAAGAACAGTTCATTGGGAGTGATGTCACTACTCGTGATGATTTTACGCAAATATCAAGTGTACTCCATCACGCTAGACAGCTGATGCAGACATTGGATTCTTTACCGCGCATCAGATTCTCATCCAGATTTCCAAAACGACCAAGAGTAAAGTCGCTCCATGTTTTGAGTGGCGTGAGAGGGTTGTGCCACATCGGATGGATTTGTTCTCAGGAAATTATGCCTGTAGTCAACGATGTGAGAACGGTCACGTGTACCATTGATCTGGCTCTGCCAGTCTCGTGTTGCTATTGGATGTGAGGCTGCGAGGTTGTTTTTCCTTGTCGTAATTGACCGTAGAAGTGGTGAAGTACAAATCCATCCTCGTTAGCCACATCATAGCCATCGGTCCCCTGGAATTTTTAGAATTGAATGGCTCCAGAAGTGCCGGTCGAATCTAGGAACTACCCGAGAGTTGTAAACTTCTCTTGGTAAGCACTGCTTTGCGCAAGTGAGACACCATTAGTTCCTCCATCGCCATGTTGAGTTGCTGGAGAAGATAGGTATTTGGGTTCTTGAGTTATGAAAGCTTCTTGTACAGGTCTTCATTGATTTTGGCTTGTCGGTCGGTGCCACCCATCGTGCCAAGTGTTTTCCTGACAGGCTGCGCTAGGAGCAAAGGATTTTTTCAGCCTGAGGATTCTGTCACCGGGTTGGCCATTGGGTTTCTTGGTAATGCGTAATTTTCCGTCAGTTTTGTCGCTATCGTCTGGTTTTCCTGCAGTGCTTTGGTGTCCGTGTGCTGCTGATCCTCCATCATACAGTACTAGTGCGGGACTGATGTTCATCACTTGTAGCGCTTTCTCTGTTCATTGTTGTCGTCACAAGGTCTGCGATCTTGTGAATGGTGGAGATGCGCTGAGGAATCACACAGATTTTTCACGAGGTAGTTAATACATCGGTTTCCCCTCCTACGTTGCTCTCTAATACCATGTATTACTTCGAGCAGAACATAGGTGGTTCAAAGGGATGAGGTGAGGGATAGAAGACTATTCGAGGATTTGGGACAAATGGATCAATTGTACTAAGCTGAAAGTATACTCTGATGACAAGTGTTGAGTGAGTTTAGCACATGTAAACAATGTCGAGCATGCAAATGAGGCTTATGTCAGGTCCTTGGTGTTCGAGTCGAGCGACACATGCAAGATTGTGTCGTGAGTGACTGATTTGAGAAGCTCTGCCAATAAGTCAGGGGACTTTGAGAGTATCAAACTGTGTCTTTATAAAGATCTATCGCCATTGAGAAGTTGATAAAATAAAATTGAAAAATTGATATGGATCGCAACAATTTTGTTGATCTGTCTAGAAGGTGGTAAAAACTGTCAAAACATTATGGAATGGAACACCAGGGTTTGTGCAGTTGGCCAAATTTTCATTGGCCATACGGCGTAAAATCCAGAGGTGGGCTGTGAATGAAATGACAGAAATGTCCACTCACGAGGTTTTGGGACTCATGTATGTGAGGGAAGTAAAAAAAAAATTGTCTTGAATAATTGAAAACTTTGAATTGGAAACCTCATGTATGTACAAAGGTCTGAATATATGATTCATTTGGCTTCATTCTTCATTACCTCTTGTTTCATTAGGTCTATAAAACAAGGATAACAGATTATTCCAGTATTATAGTATTCCGTCATGTGTGACTCTTCATGTAAGCAATCTACATGTCGTTGCTCACCCAAAATAACTCATTTGGTAGTAATTATGCAAATTCTTCCTTTTCCTTTACAGACAGATGGGCTATTAGTTATTCTTGACTGGACCTTGAGACAATCTCCTTCCTTCACTCAAGCAAGTGGACGTGAACCGTATAACATGCTCCATATGCTAGTTTGTTAAGCATATAGTAAAGATTTTTCAGCTAGTTTAGGCTTCCAAACAAATTGAAACTGAAAACCCGTCTGCCTGATTTATATTGGTGACTTGCATTATAAATTGTCATGTTCTACTTGTATCACCAAGATTTTTGAAGAGACATTTGCTCCAATCATGAAAAAAGAATTCCATTTGATAACTGATTCTCGCCAACATACCAATCTTGAGATGTCTATGACACACCTTGAATATTGTTGGTGGACCTCAAAGCTTCTTGACCTCTTTGTGCTGCTTTGTAGTTCATTCAATACATAGAAAATAATAGAGAATTCCTCCAAAAAATCATTGGTAAAGGTCTCAAAGGAAAATGCAATCTTTCACTAACTTCGCATAGATGCGCTCAACTTCTCGACACCAAACAACAAGTAAAACTTTGTCGTTAGAATGTCCACTATGTTTTGCGAGTAGTGGCTATGGATTTCTTTAACATATGAGTGTCATATGCTTTGACATTCTTTGTTTCCAATAGAGTCTGAGGCACTTGATTCATGGATGGGTTCATGTAGTGCCATGGCACAATTCATAATGTACGTAGAATGGATATCTTTTCAAGGGCACGAGTGCCATGCACCTATTCTCTAAAACATAATAGCCCATCACCCCACCATGAAAAAGAAAAACAACCCAACAGGCTAACCACCGCAGCTACCGCTAGACCACTATTAAGGAAAAGAAAAACTTAAAGGCATGTCGAGACCCCATGTCTTGCGTCATCTACGCATGACATGGGCCTCATTCACTAGTATGACAAACCCCTGAATAAACGGAGTTTGTGATACTTGCTGGGGGATTTTGTGCAGATTGTGTGGGAAGTTCAAAACTCTCCTTGCATTAAAAGGGAACTTTCAAGGCCCTGCTATCATGTGGCCCGGGTGGTTCTTGCATGAAAATAGATCCCCAGACCCATGGTGTCTAGTTCTTTACAATTTTGATTCAGCCTTGGTGCCTCAAACAGAAGGTTGAACATCAAAGCTCGATGTACTTGTCTTTTTTGTTCCTAACTTGGCATCCTGATTCCGAATTTCCCCTAGAGGTTGAGGAATTCGATCGATCGGTGATCAACAAGGGAATTCAATAGTCATTGACCTCACCAGTCATTGATCGGATTGTAATCAATTGACAAGTGGCAGTGCATTCCATTAGCAGCTTCCATTGGTGATTGTCGATCGGTCGGATGGNATGGTGTCTAGTTCTTAACGATTTTGATTCAGCCTTGGTGCCTCAAACAGAAGGTTGAACATCAAAGCTCGATGTACTTGTCTTTTTTGTTCCTAACTTGGCATCCTGATTCCGAATTTCCCCTAGAGGTTGAGGAATTCGATCGATCGGTGATCAACAAGGGAATTCAATAGTCATTGACCTCATCAGTCATTGATCAGATTGTAATCAATTGAAAAGTGGCAGTGCATTCCATTAGCAACTTCCATTGGTGATTGTCGTGTTGGATGGCCGTGACGTTTTTGCTCAGCCGACGACGCATGTCACGGCGAGCATGGAAACAGACTGGGTGTGTGGGTGTTTTCTTTTTTTGGGTGGAAAGATCATATACACACCTTGCATTTTGTGCTTGTTTTAATCATTTGGTCCTTTTTTCCAAATGTCACGGGCCCGCATAAATGAGAAATACCCTGTTTTTCTCAAAACATCCCCATTGGATTAAAACTTATGTAAAAGGGGTTTTCTATTGGCCAAGCAAGGATGAGGCTAGAAAGTGGTGGGTCTGGTAGTTGGTGTTCAAAATTTGCCCCCCCTCCCCCCCCCCCCCACCCCACATGCCCAAGTGCAGCACCGGGAGGGATCAATGAGCCGCAATAGAGAGGAAAAAACCACACACTTGGATCTAGCAGCTCAATTATTGCTCCAAACACAAAATGGATGATTGACCCTGAAATCGGACAAGTTGTTGAATCACCGGAATTAGACAAGTAGCAAGGGAGATATGGACTTCTAGAGTTGGGTAGTGCGCGGCAGCTCGGGGCGTTAGCACAGATTTGACCTCTGGTAGAAAATCTACAAAAGTGAGTAACAAAAGTACATCTGGCAAATTAACCTTGGAGGACAACCGAGTTGCTCCGGTTGATAATCCAGCAGAAGTCAGTAGTCCAAGTTGTTACTGGGGGACTTTGCCAAAATCTTGGCTCCGAGTCCGCGACTCATCAGTATAGTATGTTATTGAGAGACTGAGTCAAAATTCTAACTGCAGGTCCACAGACAGGTTTCAAACCCTGTCAAATCCCATCATCAAACTCAACACAAAGTGACCGAGGTGCATATAAACAGTGCAGGTACCCCTCCATCATGTGCCAAGTAATCTGCGCCTCTAGAAGGGTGCTTCACACGTGAAGGGAAGAGCCATGGTGTGTGTGCACCATGGGGGTGTTATGCGTTCCCGTGGTGGGTGAGGCATGCATTTGAGCAAGTATAGCTTGGTATCTGTTTGGCTAAATTGTGCACGGTTTGGAGCGTCAGAGAGTTCGTGACTAGTCCTATGAATTTTTAGATCATTTTTGTGTTGAAAGATGAAAAAAAAATGTCGTTATTCCCTTCCTAAATTTGACTATGCAAAAATTCCTGCTCACGTAGCTTGAGGTGACTAGACAGCTCACGCTCAGGGTCAAATACGCCCAAAAGGAAGAAATAAACCACAAGAAAATGTCAATCATATTGGAACTGCCACCAAGTTGGCCGTGAATTACATACACAAACGTGGTTTTTATAAAACAATGTGCCTATCTCTTCTTCGATCCCTCTTTGCTCACTTTACAACATCCAATTCTCCAATGTATAGTTAATGTGATGTATGTTTCTGTTAAGGCTGAGGGTTGGACATAATTTCACTTTTTTGACATGTTCCATACCATGGCTTAGCAATATTCAGTTATTGTCTTAGCGCTTGCAGTTAAGGATGTTCTTCTAGGTCCATGCTCTTCAACAGTGGGAAGACACATGTGTACATAAATAGAATGCTCTAATTTGGAGCAAAATTTGATCTGTGACTATGCGTGTTTGTCCTTAAGAACCGCCTAATAAATGTTTAGCGGTTGTTTCAAACTCGAGCTCACCTGTGCAATTCATCCATTCCCTAGTTCCAACGTTACAAGATGCCATGGTATCGGTTGAGCCCATGATCACGAGGAGGACATCCACCTCCCACCCCTCCAATTGCTCCTCACACATCTTGTTTCTTAGGCACTAGCAACCAATACCACCTTTCTCTAAGCATGGAATTGGGTACAATATCTCCCTCTCATTCATTTGTATGCGAGGGAGATCATTGAGCGGAGCAAGCACGATGCAACAAGGGCAAGTCGTGTCTTGGACCTAATAGGAGCAGTGGCCTCCACAATACACGGTGCTCATTCCATACTAAGCTGTAAGAAGTGGTGGATGGGAAATCTGTGGAAGTTTCTAATGAAAACAGCTTTTATTCTATAATAACTTGAAGAAAAAAAAGGGATAAAAGAAACTAGGATAATTCCTCTTCATGAGAAGAGCTTGACACTTTCCAAAACACCAGGCATTATGTCAACAACCTCAAGGCAAGTTATTGCAAGGGAAACAAATCGATTGGGACATGTTGGATAGGAAGGGTGTGCATCCTTGAACAAATATTTTTGTATGAGCTTCAAAACTTCCAAAGGTTGTGACAAACTTCTTCAGTATTTCTGAACAATGCTTTACAGTATGGCCACACATTTTGGTGGTAGGGTAAAAGTCGTGTAACCGCATTTCTTTTTAGGCAAGTGCTATGCTTTGGGGGAATACGCTTTTGTGTATGAAGGGGGGATGCACAGTCATTTCAGTGTGGTCCATGAAATGTGGGAAAAAACACGTGGTGAATTTTTGTTGCTCGATGATGAAACCTATAGGTTGGAGAATTGAAGGTAGAAATCTTCAAGGTCAATTAATACAAGGGAAGTAGGGAAACGTCGTGGGGTGGATCTCATGCATGGGCTCATTGGGCTAGCTATATCTGTAAGCTAATAGAGGCAGAACCTGATGAATTGTATCTCCTCTTCAGCTTGGAAGAAGGCTTCATAGTTGGAGTAGTAGATGACATAGTAGGAGGCATGGCCAGTAGAGGGATTATTTATATGATACATGGTGTGGCTGGTTTTGTGAGTGGATGCATGAAGTAAAGTGATGGTGGTTTTGTGGTGGTGGGGGAGTGACACCACCATCCTATGCTTATTGTCCCACTATTACACCTTCTGGTAGTGGTGCTATGGAACCCACCTATGGTGGTTGT
>SZWC01005545.1:88469-103680 GCA_023375785.1 Penium margaritaceum
TTTCGACGTGTACGAGACCATGCTGAGTTCTGTGATGGAAATCTACGCCGAGTTTTCGAGACTGATCAGATAACGGATGCGATACCCATTGCGTGCCACAAAATGGCTCAAAATTCAATCTCTCCCATTGATCTTGGCCCAATTTCTCTCTCAATTCTGCTTCACTATCTGCACACAACAACCTTCTCCCGCCCTTTCACTTCGGTATCCCTCACTCTTTGAATCTAGTTACATTAATTATATCTTCCTGTATAAAACATGTCAAAAGTGTTGTGTGTCCTCAACTCTTGCCGAAAAAAGAAGAAAAAAAAACTTATGGGTCGCTTGGCCCTTCCCCCTGCCTCCCTGGCAAGCTCCTCCTTTTCTGTTTTTTGGGTTACGTAGTAACCTATTGTTATCGGTTCATGGACCTGCTTTGGGGACGTCCGCCAACCTCCAATCTGTAAACGGTACTCTGTTTCCAAGTAGAACATACAAAACAACACGAGAATATCCGACAAGGTCGAATTTTGAAGACGTACTAGCTTTGTTTCTCTCACACGCTCCGGACTGGTCAACGAGACGAGCTCAGCTGACCACATCACTCTCCGGACGCGAGAGGAACTAGCCAGGACCAAACTGCTACATGCTCCAAGACAGCTGAGCCTACATACCCGGATCCAAGTTACACTACACCAAAACTGAACTGTTAGATCAATGTGCTTAAGAAAGGAGAAATATTTTGAAACATGATGTAACTTGTAATCTGTGATGAATTATTCACCTTCTTTCAAATTTTTTTTTGTCACACACATAATCACAACAAAACATTGTCATTGGTTGGTTGGATCATGTTAATGTGAAGAAAATACTACATAGATTGAATGTATACAATACAAATGACTCAACTATTATCTTTTGAGATTCATAAACGACTGCATGTATATGTACATAGACGTGGACACACGTATGGATACAATAAATGTGTGGAAGGTAGTCCATGGAACAAATCCATGTGTGAAAATGGGTAAAANTTTTTTTGTCACACACATAATCACAACAAAACATTGTCATTGGTTGGTTGGATCATGTTAATGTGAAGAAAACACTACATAGATTGAATGTATACAATACAAATGACTCAACTATTATCTTTTGAGATTCATAAACGACTGCATGTATATGTACATAGACGTGGACACACGTATGGATACAATAAATGTGTGGAAGGTAGTCCATGGAACAAATCCATGTGTGAAAATGGGTAAACTACAGCAAAGTTTAAAGAATGTTTATTTCAAAATGCTGATTTGCACATGTGATTCCAAATTTTTTTCCAGATGTCACATTTGAATGTACTTTTGGGAAGAGTACAAGCAAAGTAATTACATCAAACAGAACAAACACATTACACATGAAGTTCAGATGAAGGGGAGTTTTTACATTATGTTTTTCCTTTCGTTTGTCTTCGAAACTCTTTTGGTTTCGCTTATAGCCAACTATGCAAAGCTTACTACATAACCCTTTGCACCTTGGTGCAACATTGGATCCTTGTTCTCTCTTCGTGAGACCTTCGCAATGCCATACCCCTCGTTCTGCTTGTTTTTTTCCTCGTCACGCTCTTCGCTCACTCGCTCCACTCGCTCTCTTGCTCGCTCTCTCCCTCGCTCTCTTGCTCTCTTGCTCTCTCACTTTATCGCTCTCTTGCTCTCTTGTCCTCCTCCTATCGCGGTGTTCTTTCTTTTCTCTCCTCTCCTATTATAGTTCTCTGGTCCGGGGACCATTTTCCTGTCCGCTTCAACAGATATCTGGCACACTTCTCAACTGACCAGTTCAACCTACTGAGTCAGGCTGTAGTTTCTACCATCTTTCCTGTCCGTGATTCTGCATCTAACTGCTGAAGCCCGACAGCGATCGACACTTAGACGGAGAATGTAAAAAACGGCACCATGGACAAAAAAGGAGCAGCCTACTGGACTCAATACACTACAAGATTGACCAGAAAAAATAGGAAATTCTTCAGTTCACCCTCTAGGACTCGACTCTGTCAAAAACGGGAGGAAAGTCTGAGCGCACCTGAGCGAGATCACCCACAAATAAACATGACGGGTAAACCAAAAACCTCAGAAGGTCTTAAACGTTTGCCCTGGCCTCTACANATGTAAAAAACGGCACCATGGACAAACAAGGAGCAGCCTACTGGACTCAATACATTACAAGATTGACCAGAAAAAATAGGAAATTCTTCAGTTCACCCTCTAGGACTCGACTCTGTCAAAAACGGGAGGAAAGTCTGAGCGCACCTGAGCGAGATCACCCACAAATAAACATGACGGGTAAACCAAAAACCTCAGAAGGTCTTAAACGTTTGCCCTGGCCTCTACACTTGACGAAACTGAGTGCCATTTTATGGAATGGAGTCTTCTTAACGCCTTCTATCGACTACAAAACGTTTGAAACTGAGGAAAAATGGAATTCTAACAACAACAAAAAAACGGCCCACCTCATTATGCCCTCAAGACCACACCAACACCTCACCACTATCCTTTAGTCCTTTAACCTTGCTCCTATACCATGTGAAAACTACAACAAACACATTCTCAAGTCTAGAGATCATGTCATTCAACCCTTTGACTATCCCATTCATCTGTGGGTGAGAGTTTTAGTCATGAAGTGTAGATGTTCACACACACACACACACACACACACACACACACACACACACACACACACACAGAGACACAACCACCCACACAAGTGCTTTCACAACACACGTGCTAGAGAGGCAAGGATAGTCTGCATGCCTAGCTTTGCAATAACAGAGGAGAAGTAACAAATAGGGGTAGAGTCACCTAAGTAGGAGTGCGCCTTAAGGGCCACACTCCATCACCACCAAGAGTGAAGCGCTCATGGGGAACCTGCAAGCATCATGCAAATTGTCAAACATGTCCCCAAACAAGCCTAAGAGCACAAAGCATGTGGTGCATATGAAGAAGAAGAAAAACAGGGGGCAAATCCTATCGATTCCAACACAATCTGGTCATATTTCACTACAATTAGGGACGAGAAAGCGATATTGTTTTAGCATGACTTTGGCTTCTGAAAATAATTTGCTGAAAATGCGGAATGGGGGTGATCTCGAGATAACCATCAGAATGGGGGCAAGGTGAAGATAGGCCTAGGAGAATGGGGGCAACCTAGAATCCGCCCACGATGGGAAGGCTCTCCTCTTTACAAAAACAGTTGGGCGATATCCGAACAAAAATCAGAGCTGGATCTCAAGAGGGCAACACAAAGGGTAAAACTAGAATGCCGGCCGAGGATGTTACGCCTAGCAGAACATAGGTACACAGGGATGAGGTGTGGGTCTTCGAGACAAATGGATAACTTGTACTAAGCAGTAAGTGTACTTTGATGACAAGTGCCGATTGTGTCGAGCACATATGTACACTGACGAGAATGAGAATGAGGCATAAGTCAGGTCATTGGCTTTCGAGCTGAGCAACGCATGAGAGGTCGCGTCATGAGTGCTGGATTCGAGAAGCTCCGCCAAGAAGTCGGAGGCCTTGGAGAATAGCTTGATGCTTCCTTATGAAAGTCAAGCGCCAAGAGAAGTCGACCGAACCACCAAAGTAGCATCTTCCGGAAGGGAGTCCAGTGGGATGGTTTTTCTACATGGACCATCTTAAAAACCAAAAAAAAAGGGAAGTCAACTGAACAATATAAAAACATCGATATTGTTCACGACAATTCTGTTCGACCATTCCAAAAGGTAGATGAAGTTGTCACAAACTTGTAGAACGGAACCCGTTCTAGAAGTTTGTTAAGTCTAGAACACTGGAGGTAGGGGCAATTGTCAAAAATGCCCTTGGTCAATCGACATAAAAATTCCAAAGTCGACGACTGGTAGACCATAAAAGTACGGACACAAATGCCCGCTTGTGGATTTAACGGACTCGTGTACGTCAGGGACATAACACTTCTCCCCCGTTGTAGTTGCAAAACTTTGGCATGCTAGCAGACGTAAGCTGGTGATGGCAAAAGTAGTCGTAGATCTAATGATCAACGTCTCGGAAGTTGTAGTATGACTACTAGCTATTCCGTGCAGTCTCGTAGCTGTGCCACTTGGCCAGATACTTCGTCTTTTTTCCACGCTAAATGTCCAAGGATGTCTGCAACCACGTACCCTCTATCCCCATCCACTTGGACCGGTGGTGGAGGTGCGACGTCTCTGCCAAAGAAGGTCTTCTTGGGGTTCTGGTAGTACTTCAGTTTGCTAATGTGGAAGACACAGTAGATCATCATGTTGTCGGGGAGACAAAATCAAGCAACGACTTAGGTTTGCATTTGCTCGATCTCAAAAGGTCCCAACCAGCGGGGTTTGAGCTTCAAGAAGTCTTGTCATCGGATTTTGATACTTGCCAATCCGACGAGGACGTGATTTCCAGTGCTGAACATGTCACCGTTGCGATGTGGGTCAGATTCATAGCTGTTTGTGTCGTTGTGAGGGTCTACCGTCTTTCCTCCCAGCTGTTCGCAAAGTTCAGGCGCTGGATGTCGATTGCAGGAATGTTACTCTGACTTGACAATCCATCCAGTATGGCAGGAAGTTTGCCATACACCACCTCAAAAGGTACTTTAACTGTTGCTCTGGAACTGGCCAAGTTCTATGCGAGTTTGGCGGTCGGCGTTTTTGCTGCCAAATCAGTGCCATGTGGCTCGCATAAAGTTAAAAGAAGTTTTTTTAGTGTTTGGTTGGTTTGAACGGTTTTTCCATCTGAGGATGGAACGCCATTGATGGCTAGATCTGACTGACATAGCGTGTCATCAATTATGACCAGAATTGGTTGGTGAAGCGGTCGTCGTGGTCGTTGATGATGGTATGCAGCACTCCATGTAGCTGTACAATGTGATTTATAAACAATTGTGCTGTCCCTTCTGTGGTCAGATTGTCGAGATGAAGTGATGTATCTAAGAGGATCTGTCCACTACAATGAGGATGGGGTTGTATCCCTCGAGGGTGGTGGGTAGTCCCGTCGCGAAGTCCATACTGATGTCGGCCCAGGGTTCCGTCAAAACATGTAGGGGTTGGAGTAGACCCGGTGGCCGCATGCGACAAGATTTGTGTCTATGATAGATGTCGCATGGTTTGCAGAAGGCTGACACGTCGATCTGCATTTTGTCCCACCAGTAGTATTCTGCTAGCTTCTAAACCGTCTTGCCCTTGCCAAAGTACCCACCTGGACCAGTGTCTTGGCACTCCGCCAATAGCATCCGTTGTAGCTCCTTGTTTGGAGGGGCGACGACTTGGTGAGTGAATTTTGGTCATCAGTAAGGGTGCTCAAACCAAAGCTTGGCTTTGTAGTACGTGCCAAGATCTTCGCTCCCTTTCACGAACAGCCTTGCGAGGTACGGGTCTTGTTTGACAAGCAATAGCCTGATCTAAATCATTACGTCTGGTTGCCAACTTGGGGCATCCGCTGGATTCATTTTCCTAGGCGATACTCAATGTCGTACTCAAAGTTGGATCCGAGGAAATCCATCCATCGATTTTGTTTACTACTTAGATTTGGATGAGTCTTGAGATATTTTAGGATGTGATTTTTGGTGCGGACAATGCATCCGGCATTCCAAGTAGCACTGCCACATCTTGAATGCATGCACAACTGCTGTGAGAGTGTGTGTGCTCTCTAAAGATTAATCCTTGGTGTGTGGAGAGCACAATCGCAGCGGAAATATGAGACTTGGAGAATTCTGGAAACTAGAGCTGGAAAATATAGATTAATTACAATGAAGAGAGTACAACGTATTTATACTGTTTGGACGGCTAGTCCTAGCCTTGGTCTACTCCTTTCCTAGCTTGCTCCAACAAGCTACTTGCACCTTGTACCCGGTGTCCTACTTGCACCTAATGCTTAGAGCGAGAAGCGTCCAATCGTCAATCGTTCAAATCAACAGTCTGCCTTGGCCTAGCGCGAGCCGCCGCATTAGCTTGACGTCTCGTACGGTCGCCGCGGGTGGGTCTTGGTAGTGGGTGCGGTCGCCGTCTTGTACACGTCACCGCATGTACTGCGACCAGTCAAACGGTCGCAGCCGCCGTTTTGCTGTTTCCAATGACTGCGCGCGTTGTCGGGGGCTCGCCGCCGAAACAACCCCTCGGCGGGTGGCTTCACCATCACGCCACTCGCCGAGAGGGTGACACGCAACCGCGCGTTGCGTGTTTGGAACACACCCGCAAGGTTGCATGCATTTCTTTTTTGTTATTGGTGGCTAGGACAGCCTTAGAGGTGGGGGAACCTATGCTGCACCCTTGACGACCACAAGGGGTCAATCTCTGGCGAGCGCTTTCAGTCAAAGACTGTGCCCTATGCAACTTATGTTGCACCAGTTTAGGTACCCATGGAACCCTCGTTCCATGGATTATGTGGGAGTCTCACCCACTAACCCTCACCCCTAAGAGTATCTTTACCACGGGTCGTAACCCTGTGGCTGGGGGTTCAATGGCAGGTTTTACCCTGTCCACTGAAATACTCGGCCCCCCGATGTGTTAGATGTGCTGAACCAAAGATGCTTCAAGCTAGGGTGTAGAAAAAGGTGGGGATATTTTTTTCGTCTATATTACAGATTTTGGTGGATGTTGTTAGCTGTTCAACCATAAGGTCGGCTGGTTTTTTATTTGTGCTTTGGTGAAGGCCAATGAGATGTAGATTAAGACGTTCATTGAAGATCTTGGTGATGTTGAGACACAGGTGTGCCGTGGGGTTTCGTAGTGGTAGTCTTTGGTTCATGGAAATTTGACACCTGTATGTCCAAATTTCATGGAAGGTTATTGCTTGTAGTAGTTGCCACCATTTAAAATTCTGGTGATGGTGTTGGAAAAGGAAGACTGTGGTAGCATGTTCTTGGCACATTGTGAAGAAACTTTGTTTCAGTTTGTGTAGGACATTTTGGAGTTTTGGACATTTTTCAAAGGCATGACCGATGTCTTCACTGTGTAAGCCACACAGGGGGCAAATGCTTTCAAAAGGGTGGGAGAAGAAGCGTAGTCTGTTGCGTACTTGGATACTGCGAATGAGGATTTTGAGAAGGGTGTCTTTGGGCTTTGCTGGGATGATTTTTGAGTTAAGGATGTCTCGTAGGGCCTTGTCATTGGGTTCTAGAACACCTTCTTGTGCCCACTTTTCCTGGTAGGTGACGGGTTTAATGTTTTTTTGATGAGTATGTGGTAGATTTCCATAAGTTTAGGGGGTTTTGGGAGGTCAATACGCCATGATGGGATAGAGACTTTATTACAGTGGCCGAGAAATTTGTTGTCCCTGGTGTGTACCGGTGTCCAAATGCNTAAATCATGGATTGGAGTGTCGGCGAAAGCAGTGGGTTCGATGTTAAGATCCGGTGTGACTGTCAAAGTGGACGCAATGTATCCGTCATCTGTGGGTTGAAGCTTGTAGATGAAAGCTGGTGGTTTGTTTGTGTACGATGTGATACACCAAAATTCGTGTGTAGAGGAACTGTCTCTTTTCCTTTGGATGATTATGTCTATCCATTCTTGTGGGACTACGCGTTTGATCTTGTCGATAACATTCCTTTCTTGTAGTGTTTTCCCAGTGGGGAAACGAGAGAGTTGTTGATGAAAAATATGTTTGAGTTGATATTCCCTTTCAAGCAGAAAATGCACCCTTTTATCCAGTCCAAAGGGTTTGCCGTTTGGTTTCAGAATGAAACGGTTAAAAGCAACACATTCTTGGAGCAACTCTTGTCTTAACAAAGCTGGAGGTAGGATTTTTGGCTTTGACGCTAGAAATTGGGTTGATATCCCCGTCCATCTTGGGTTGCGGTGGCCCTTGAATCTGAGAATTTCTGGGTGGGAGAGAAAGAAGTGACCCATTTTTAAGAAGCTTTGTGTAGTGCAAGCGACGTTCTTCCAGGTTTCTTGTGTAGCAGAAAGAAAGTTATAAACTCTTAGCGCTTGTTGGGCTTGTACCACAGTAGTAGGCCATAGTATCCCCAGTCCTCCGTTGCATGCAAGGTTGCATGGAAAGCCCCCCCAGCGACGGCGTGATCCTCCCATCATCACTCGCTCGCTCGCTCCTCCTCCTCCTCGCATCGGCGGTCGAGCGGAGGTGAGCTCGACCGCTCGCACGATTTCCGAAAATCGGAAAATGGCCAGCTTGCCCCAAAAACTCGGATGAGCCCCGAGTATGCCTGAAAAATCATGGGCACCTCGTTACAAATGCCTACATCCCTTTTTTGTGCACCACATAGTTGAGTTATGGCCCACGCGGTTTTCTCGACATGTACGCAACCAGTCGTTCTCCACCGCCATTGTCCCAGAGGAGAATGGCTCTCATAGCTCGATCGGACAAATCGGTGGCCACGATGAAGTCCACCATTGGATCCGCCAATCCTAAGGCTGGCATCGGGGTCATAGCATTTCTCAAAGATTTTAATGCTTCTTGTTTGCTCTCCTCCCTATTCAACTTGGTGGTTTTCCGGGTGAGATTGGAGAGGTATTGGGGCCTAGGTGCAATCCTTTAGGAACCAATGGTAGTGGTTACAGAAGCCCAAAAATACTTGTACGTCCTAAACAATTGTGCATATCGTCCAACCAACGATCGCCTCCAATTCTTTTGGGTCCATGGCGGTCCGACCAGCGCTGATGATGTGGCCCAAAAACTCGAAGGGATGCCACCGGAAGTCGCACCTTGAGATTTAAAAAAAAAAACCTCTCTTTGTAAAATCTCGAATACTCTTTGGACATGTCCGTTGTGCTCCTCCAAGGTGAGACTGTACACTAGGACGTTGTCGAGAGACATGACGACAACGTCATCAAAGTACAGTAAAAAGATGTTCATCACCGCCACAAACATTGGAAGGGGTTTTATGAGTCTAAACTACATAACTATGAAGTCAAAGTGCCCGTATTTTGTGCAAAATACTGTTTAATTGAAGTCCCCATCAGATACGCAGATCAGATGATAGCCGCTACAAAGGTCAGTTTTGCTGGAAAGTCGGGCCCCACAGAGTTGGTCAAAAAGTTCATCTACTTGCGAGAGAGGGTAGCGGTTGTTGATGGTGATGTCTTTCAACATCGCTAGGCCACGCACACCTGCATCTCTCTTGTTATCTTTTTCACAAAAAGTACTGGTGTTGCATAGGGTGATGGGGAGGGTCGGATGAACCCTTGCCCACACATCTCATCCAGCTCCTTCTTGAATATGGTCAGCTCATGATTGCTCATCCGAAAGGTCCCTTTCACTGTTTATCTGCTTCTCAGATTCAGGTTTATGTGATGGTCGATATTCCGTTGCGGTGGTAGCTCTCATAGCAGTCCGTCAAGAAAACCCCTTAGAACTCCTCGATGAGCTCCGCAAAATCCTTTGGTACTGTTGCAAACTTTTTGAGTGTTGATGTTGCTCCCGTACCTTTGGTAGCTACAACTTCTTCCGCCTCTCTTGTTTCCACGTGGACTAACCATGCTTGAGATTTGCGCCTCAACTATCGCTTGCCCACGTCTAGAGATACCCCCTGATCATTGAATTGGATTTTAATCATTGTTTTGTGGCTAACTTGGATATAATGTTTTGTTTGATGAATAAATAAGAACACATAAATGATTTTTTTCATGTTTGGCTGAATTCATGGTTACACTAGAAATGTGTTTGGACAAAGCTGTGTATCCTCTAAAGAATCGGTCATAAAAAATAGTTTCAGGTCCAGTTCAAGTCCACAATCTGTTCAATACGATCATCCAAAAGGGCATGCCAAGCCAATACATGTAGGTCTGACATGCAATTCTATCTGATCGTGCCAACATGTAGGCTGTCAGCAGAATCTCATGCGATTGGAAGCCGTTAGTTTGCTCACCGTCGTCGAACTTTAGGAAAAGCTACTACATGAAACAGACCGATCGTTGAATTCAAGGATCCCATTTTCTGCGAATCTGATGAAATAGAAACACTGAAATAATTCAAACACGAGCAATCTCATCTAATTCAAGGAACATAAATTACAAAAAACCCATTCTACGAATTCAGAGATCAGGGGGGTATCGGTTGGCATTTTTGGCTGTCGCAACTTCCTTTGTTGCTTCTACTGGTACTACTTCCCGTCGTTGTGCTGTGGGTTGCTCAACCAAAGGCAGATGTCACTTTTTGTCATTGATTCTCACGTAGACTGCTTTTCTGCTCCTGTCAATGTGCAAGTTGTGCTACTACAAGAAATCTTACTTGAGGATGATTTTGTGGTCACTTTAGTAAGTCTTTTAGACCGTTGCAAACCTTCCATTTGCAGCCACAGTGGTTTGCAACGCCAAAGAATCTGGAGTCATCTATTGACAGGTTTTGTTTTCAAACACTCCCCTGTCCGTCAGAAAATCCAGCTTCCAAACCATGTCATTACTGAAAATTTTGTGATAATCTCATCCATCCAGTAGTGCTGGTACCATTCTACAGCTTTTGCAATCCCTCAGTTGCAATTGAAGCGGTATCATTGGTTGGTCGTCCTCGTACTCCTCATTGTACTTTGCGTTCTCAGGAACTCTTGTCTATGGCGATGTGAGCTGTGTCAGGATGGAATTCGCGTGATGTCATCCCGAAGTTTGTCTGATCACCTCTAGTGGTTCACGTCTTCCTGTTTTGGGCAAATATGAGACTGAGCGTGAGCTTTCTGGTCGCCTCACGCTATGTGAGCAGGAAATTAGAGACAGTCACTTTTGCGGAGGGAATAACGCGATTTTGCATTATATTTTGTACATGGACATNCCAAAGAATCTGGAGTCATCTATTGACAGGTTTTGTTTTCAAACACTCCCCTGTCCGTCAGAAAATCCAGCTTCCAAACCATGTCATTACTGAAATTTTTTTGATAATCTCATCCATCCAGTAGTGCTGGTACCATTCTACAGCTTTTGCAATCCCTCAGTTGCAATTGAAGCGGTATCATTGGTTGGTCGTCCTCGTACTCCTCATTGTACTTTGCGTTCTCAGGAACTCTTGTCTATGGCGATGTGAGCTGTGTCAGGATGGAATTCGCGTGATGTCATCCCGAAGTTTGTCTGATCACCTCTAGTGGTTCACGTCTTCCTGTTTTGGGCAAATATGAGACTGAGCGTGAGCTTTCTGGTCGCCTCACGCTATGTGAGCAGGAAATTAGAGACAGTCACTTTTGCGGAGGGAATAACGCGATTTTGCATTATATTTTGTACATGGACATAATCACAACATTTAGAGGGCTAGTCATGAGCTCTCCAATGCACCAAACTGTGCGCAATTCGGCTAAGCGTAGCCCAAGTTACCCTTGCTGAAGCGCAAATCTCACCCACCATAGAAGCCTGACGCCGCCACTCGTTGTGGCACCTTCTTTCACGTGTGAAGCGCCTTTCCCAAGGCACAGATCCCATTGCACATGGTGTGGGGTTCCCCTGCACTGTTTCCATGCACCCTCTCCACTTTTGGGTCGCGTTTGGTGATGGGGTGTGACAAGGTTCGAAACCTGTCCGCAAACCTGCAGTCAGAATTTTGACCAAGTCCCCGAGTAGCAAAACGTACTACTCAGCTTTGGACGCCGAGCCAGGTTTTTGGCTAAGTCCCTCAGTAACAACCTACACTACTGGATCAGATGGATCACCCACCGGACGCCACGGCAGGCTTATCGGAGCAATTTCTCCAGATGGTGTTTTTGTCACTCGGTCCGGTCGATTATACACCGGATTTCGAGTCGCAGCCGGCTCCCAGAGCCGCTGTGCACACCCCAACTTTGGAAGGCCATATCTCCCTCCATACTCGTCCGATTCCGGTGAAACAACTTCCACCGGATTTAACAACTCGTCCACTTTACAGGACAATCCTCCATTTTAGGATCCGAGCAATCATCGAGTCGCCAGATCCGCTGGCACGGAGTCTCCACTTTCTGACGGCTCGTCGGCGCCTCCCAACGCCGCACCCGGGCATGCGGAGGGGCAATTCTTCAACAAGCCGCTCATATATGCAGTCAATGGGCATATATTCTTCTGAAAGGATAGGATCCTTTCCTTCTACTCCAGTCCTTTACCTTTTTCCAACTCCTCACTCTTTTTTTGCGACTTCTCCCCCCTTTTGGCCTGCTATTGTCGTTTTCGACATTTGTGCTCTTACATTTCGCACGACCACAGCAAAGGCTAGACAGACCTTGCTATCTTGCCAGGACCTTGGTGGGCCAAGCCTGACTTGTACAAAATGTAAAAAGCAAAGTGCGAAAGCAATTTTTTTGGGAGTTTATGATTGTATTAAGAAAACACAAAGTACATGTACATCAGCTTTGTGTACAATTCTCACAACATCATATATACAGCAAAGCTCTGACTCTGGTCCTGGCCCAAACAGGGCGCAACGTCTTGCCAGGCGTCCAGCCGTGTAGCAAGAGTCTTGGCATGTCTTGTAGGATGGCAGGCCTTCACGAGGTCAGGGCGCCTTCTAGCCAAGCTGGCGGTGTTGGGAGGCTCATTGGGTTGACAGAGGTGAACTTCAGTAGATGGCAGACTTGTAGAGTTGATGGCGGTAGCATTCACTGAGTTGCATTGGATTGCTAAGATCAGATGTGACGGCTACGAGTCCCTCCTTTTATACTGCTACTCTTGGGGGAGTCTTGTCCCTTCTGCTCCCTTGTAGGTAGAAGTCTCAACTACACCACCTACTGATGCAGTAAAGCGTCGTCTAGCATTGGACGACACGTTGATGATGCATTAACTCATCAACGAGGTCATGTACTGGCTCAGACGACCTCGGTGCTACCTCTACAATGCCATGCACACACCTCGTAGGATTGCATCCTCCAACCTACCTTGTCTGAGGCAGTTGTTGAGTTGTCCAATGTAGGTGAGAAAACCGAGGTGGTCACTCCTCTCTTGGACTTTCCAACATAGTTGTATACACTCCCTAGTCGTGAATACAACACTTGGGAGATCAACCCAGTAATCAATTGGCTTGTACAGTGGAAGATTCACAAGAGGAATTTCCCTGACTAGTCACAGAAAAATCTACAACTTCTTGTAAGAATCCTTGAATCAAGGATCGACTGCGCCAGCCTGTAGCATAAATCTAGCGTAACACTCCCCTTCGATAAGTGTGCTGGTGATGACGGGCACCTTGTGGATTTCACTCAGAGGTGAAAACTTCAATGATTTCTTTGGTACCCATAAGAGCTGGTTCGATGAGAGGGATGTCCGCGTCTTTGTCGGAAGCTCAAGTCTTTGAGATGACGTTCGGGTAGTTTATTGGGCAGAAGAAAATCTGTCTGACCCTGATCACAGCTTCCGGGTGCTCGTTAAACGTAGTTTGGGTAACCTTGGGCTCTTGTCTGCGCTCCAAAAGTGGTCCAGGGGATGCTCCACGAGGCGTGGAGCATCCCCTGGTGCCAAAGTTGTCATTTCCCCCAGCGTAACATCGACTTCCGACTCCTCCTCAATCTCCACTCTGTCTTGTGGACTTCCTAATGCCGTCGTTAGTGGCTTGGGTTTTCCACTTCCAGTTGGGTTGTCACGGGTCTCCGTGTGACCCTTCTCAAAAATCACTCCCGGGGGTGGAAATTCTAAGAAAACAGCTGTCATGCCTTGGATTGGTCGCAGTCGAGCATGAAGGATAGGACTTATCGCCAGAAAAAAAACTTCTGACCTGCTCCATGCTTGGAGGAGGAGTAGAAAAACTTACTGTTGCTCCCCTGTTGTGTAGTGTGTCGTTTTCGAGAGCACAGTTATGAGTTGAGGCCAATTTTGTCGTCAGTCGCTCTCCCTAAGTCACTTTGTGATGACCGTCCACCCCTGCCTGCTCCTCAGAGGGCGAGTTGTTACTCGGGAGTGTAGTTTCTGAAAAGAGAACGCTGCTCCACTTAACTCCTTTGTTGTTGTGCAGGTGTTCCTCGCTGTACTTAGAGTCAAAATTGCGCTTTCGGCTTATAGTTCCGCCGACAGCTTTTTTGTCCTGTTCCTCCGCCGGTTGGTCGTGTAGTGGTGGAGGTGGTTACGGCAGCTGGACTTAGACTCGCTAGAGGCAAGCTGNGACCGTCCACCCCTGTCTGCTCCTCAGAGGGCGAGTTGTTACTCGGGAGTGTAGTTTCTGAAAAGAGAACGCTGCTCCACTTAACTCCTTTGTCGTCGTGCAGGTGTTCCTCGCCGTACTTTGCGTCAAAATTGCGCTTTCGGCTTATAGTTCCGCCGACAGCTTTTTTGTCCTGTTCCTCTGCCGGTTGGTCGTGTAGTGGTGGAGGTGGTTACGGCAGCTGGACTTAGACTCGCTAGAGGCAAGCTGCTCATCAGCAACACCGTTCCGAGTGGAACTACTCGACTTTGCTTTGTGCCACCTTGCTCTAGCTCCATTGTGCGTCCTGCTCCACGGCCTCGAACTTGACCATTTCCACCGGTCTGGGGGACAGTGAGCTGGCAGTCAGTGGCTACGCTCACAGCTTTTGGTGGCCAAGGGCTCGATGTTGCGAGGTGAATTGCCGCCATCCCCGCGCCCCCCCCGCCGGTCCGCTTCGCTACGCAAGCTTCTGAAGTCCTGTTTGTCTTTCTTTTTCTGGCCGCGCTTCTTGAGGTCGTGACCTTGAGGCTTCCGAATCGGAATTCTGCGAGGCTGTGTCCACCCACCTCGCTCACTCCCGCAAGCAAGATGTCGCTCGTGTGACGGAGCGAGCTTGGGTCACGTTCCCGCGGTCGTGTTCCGAAGCCGCCACACGGTGACAGAGTCCCGACTTTGTGGCGTAAAGAAGTCGCGGGCTCGTGTTGATGACGCCGTCTCGCACGACGACTAGCCGCGGCAGCAGAGTGGTCAGCAGGTTTATGTTAAACCTGCTTTGATGAAACTTGATGCAAAAAACCTTTCACTAAAAGTTTTCGAGCTGNCGTGCGACGGAGCGAGCTTGGGTCACGATCCCGCGGTCGTGTTCCGAAGCCGCCACATGGTGACAGAGTCCCGACTTTGTGGCGTAAAGAAGTCGCGGGCTCGTGTTGATGACGCCGTCTCGCACGACGACTAGCCGCGGCAGCAGAGTGGTCAGCAGGTTTATGTTAAACCTGCTTTGATGAAACTTGATGCAAAAAACCTTTCACTAAAAGTTTTCGAGCTGCCGCTTCTTGTTGAAAGTGTTGATTTTGAAGCTGCTGATGACAGATTTTTGCTTCAACCAGCTGCTCCTTTGTGGATGAAGAGCTACGAGCCTGTGGTTTGAACGCCGCCAAAGTCGATGAAATTGGTGCATC
>SZWC01005546.1:15751-31351 GCA_023375785.1 Penium margaritaceum
TCATCCTGCACGCCACCGCCAGTGGCAACCTGTGGCATGTTCCTCGCCTCTCCTTTTCTCCTCCTGTCTCCTCCCCGTCGGCCGCCACAGGCCATGTGTTTGTCACCAGTACCCTTTCTCCTCAGCACACCCGACTCTTGCACCACCGCCTTTGCCACGTCCAATCTGCCGCCGTAGAGAGCATGCTTCGCACCCAGCCGGCCGCGGGCCTTGACCCGGAGACTTTCCCTCTCCCGTGCCCCACTGAGTGCATTGACTGCGCTCAGGGGAAGATGCATCGGTCCACATACCCCTTGTCCTCCTCCGGTGCATCCGCCCCTCTTGACCTTGTCCACTCGGACGTCATGGGTCCTCTCCCCACCGAGTCCGTCGGCGAGCGTGGCCGCCATATTCTCACCCTTACGGACGACTATTCTCGCTTCCGCTGGGTCTTCTGCCTCCGGTAGAAGAGCGATGTCGCCCGAACCATTCAGGACTGGCTTGTCCTCGCGGAGCGCAAGTGTGGGCGCTCTCTTCGCCGCTTTCGCTCCGATCGCGGTGGAGAGTACATGGGTGAGGCCACGACCTTTCTCGCCTCCCGCGGGATCCACCATGAGACATCTGCGCCTTACACGCCTGCCCAGAACGGCGTCTCCGAGCGGTGGAACCGCACCGTGGCCGTTGCTTTCGCACCATGCGGGTCGAGTCCGGTCTCTCCGATGGCTTCTACTTTGAAGCCATGGCCTACATGACCTGGGTCTGGAACCGGATTCTCCACGGTCCCCTTCCCCGCCAGTCCACGCCATACCAGCACTGGTGTGGTCGGCGCGCTGACCTCCGCCCGGCTCGCGTCTGGGGCTCCGTGGCCGTTGTGTGGCTGCCCGCCCCGCAGCAGGGCGGCAAGCTCGCCCCTCGCGGACGCCCCTGCACCTTTCTCGGTGTGTCCCGTCAGTCCAAGGCCTGGCGCTTCTGGGACCCATCCCGACACTGCATCGTCGAGTCCCGCGATGCCCTCTTCTTCGAGGATCTGTTTCCCCGCGACCTCATCCGCTCCGGCGCGTCCGTGTCCCTCCCGTCGCGTGGGGGAGTGGTGAGTCCGTCCTCCGTCCTGTCGCTTCCGGGTGACACATCACTCCGTCCCTCTGAGCCGGTAGCCCCTGTCGCGTCCTCTGGCCCTCCCAGGCCAGCTGCCCCCGTCGCGTCCACTGGCCCCTCCGGGCCAGTAGCGCCTGTCGTGTCCGCTACCCCCTCCGNCCTTTCTCGGTGTGTCCCGTCAGTCCAAGGCCTGGCGCTTCTGGGACCCATCCCGCCATTGCATCGTCGAGTCCCGCGATGCCCTCTTCTTCGAGGATCTGTTTCCCCGCGACCTCATCCGCTCTAGCGCGTCCGTGTCCCTCCCGTCGCGTGGGGGAGTGGTGAGTCCGTCCTCCGTCCTGTCGCTTCCGGGTGACACATCACTCCGTCCCTCTGAGCCGGTAGCCCCTGTCGCGTCCTCTGGCCCTCCCGGGCCAGCTGCCCTCGTCGCGTCCGCTGGCCCCTCCGGGCCAGCAGCGCCTGTCGTGTCCACTAGCCCCTCCGGGCCGACAGCCCCAGTCGCGTCCGCTGGCCCCTCTGGGCCAGCAGTGCCTGTTGTTTCCGATGGCCCCTCCGGGCCGGCAGCCCCAGTCGCGTCCCCTGGCCCCTCCGGGCCAGCAGCGCCTGTTGTGTCCGCTGGCCCTTCTGGGCCGGCAGCCCCAGTCGCCTCCGATGGCCCCTCCGGATCGACAGACCCAGTCGCATCCGCTGGCCCCTACGAGCCAGCAGCGCCTGTTGTGTCAGCAGACCCCTCTGGGCCGGCAGCTCCTGTCGCGTCCGCTGGCTCCTCCGGACCACCTGCCCCAGTCGCATCTACTGACTCCTCTGGGCCAGTAGCCCCGTCCGCCTCCGCTGGCCCGTCGGACCCAGCGCCATCTCCTGCCCAACCGCGCTACACACGTGGCCCAGGCGGCAGCCTCCGACCTCGGCCGACAATGAGCGCGCAGCCCGTCGCACCCCGTCCCGTGGCACCTCGACCCCCTGTTGCTCCACGTGTGTCCTCCACTCCCACGGTCGTGAGTGGGGACCCTGGCACGAAGGCTCTTGGCCTGACCACTTCGGCCATCATCGCAGACCTTCACCCGGGCTCTGCACTGGGCTACGCCATGCTTCATCACGAGCATCGGCATGCTGTCGTGGCTACACTCGCCCGCATCCCACCTGGAGCTCGCGATGCACATGCCCTCTCAGTCCGTTCCACACCACGCCCGGAGGACCCAGCCACCCTACGCGAGGCTTGAGCCTCTCTTGAGGCCACACATTGGGATGCTGCCTGCGCCGAGGAGCTCGCTGCAATCCGGCAGCACCACGTGTATGACCTCGTCGACCTCCCTCCAGGTCGAAAGGCCATTCGGCGCAAGTGGAAGCCTGACGGGTCCTTGGACAAGTACAAGGCCCGCCTCACAACAAAGGGGTTTGCTCAGGTCCCTGGGATCGATTACGACCAGATCTTCGCCCCAGTCGGTCGGTTCTCCACTAGCCGTGCACTCTTCAGCCTGGTTGCCCAGCATGGGTGGGAGCTGCATCAAATGGACGTCAGCAACGCGTTCCTCCATGGCTCACTGGAGGGTGAGGAGCTCTACATGGTGCAGCCCCCAGGCTTCAATGACGGCACTGGGAGAGTTTTGCGGCTGCGAAAGGCCCTCTATGGCCTGAAGCAGTCACCTCGGTGCTGGAACCAGGAGATCAGCAGCACACTTCTCCGTGGCAGCCTCCAGCGCAGCACCGCTGACCCTGCCCTATTCATCAGCCCGCGAGGTCAGACCTTCGCCGAAGTTCTGGTCTACGTCGACGATCTCCTCATTGCGTCACCAGACACGGCCGCCATCCAGCGTGTCAAGGACTTGCTGCACGCCACCTACCAGATGAAGGATCTCGGGTCCGCCCGAGTCTTCTTGGGCATGGAGCTCGAGCATGATCGCTCACAGGGCATCCTGCATGTTCACCAGGCTGCCTATGTGCAGACCCTCTCCACTCGCTTCGCCGAGGACCTGCCCCTCGTGCCTAGCGCATCTTCACCCATGTCACCCGATGGCCAGGTGAAGCTGAAAAGTCCTGACCCAGCTGTTGTGGGGGAGCCAGTTGATGTGACCACGTACCTGCGTGTCAACGGGTCACTGATGTTCCTGGCGACGACGACGCGTCCAGACATCGCGTTCGCCGTCAACCTCCTGGCCCAGTTCTCTCAGGAGTCGTGTCACCTCCACTTCGAGGCCGCGATCCGAGTGCTGCGCTATGTCGTGTCGACCCCTCGGCGAGGTCTCATGTTCCGCCGTCAGCCGTCCGTCGTCGCAGTGGGCTACACCGACAGCGACTGGGCCAGCAGTCCAGACGGTAAGAGTCGCACGGGCTGGATCTTTCTGGTCGGCGGCACAGCTGTGTCCTGGCGCAGTGGCAAGCAGGGGTGCATTGCACGCAGCACTGCTGAGGCTGGGTACGTGGCCCTTGGCTCAGGCGCGTGTGAGAGTGTGTGGTTGCGTCATCTGTTGTCCGAGTTGCGTCAGTCTGTCGCATCCATCACTTTGCATTGTGACAATGAGAGTGCCATGGCCATCGACGACAATGACGGCGTGCATCACACACGCACAAAGCACATCAATGTTGAGTATCACTATGTGCGTTCGTTGTTGCATGACGGCAGCGTCAGCATCGTGTGGGTTGAGACAACACGACAGCTGACCGACTTCCTGACCAAGGCACTGAAGCGGGACTCGTTCAAGAAGGCTGTGAGTTCAGTTGGCATGCGTCCGTGAGTTGCTCCCTTTGTCTCTGCCTACGTCTCTACGTGCCCTGGGGGAGTCTGGATGTTGACCATGTCCCTGTCCTCCCATGTGCACTATGCCTATGAGTCATGGGGGAGTGTTGGTTTCTGCACATCTCACATTGTGCTCTGTTGTGTCCTCTCGGCTTGTGTACATCGGCGTGCAGATGACTGACGGCGAGACTCGACGCTGATGGAGTGTCGTCCGGTGGAGCCGACACGCGCTGAGGTCTTCTCGCAGTTCGCTAGAGCCTCCTCTCTCCGGCGACGTGCTCAGCTCCATCGGCAGGCCTCCTCGGCGGTCGTGTTGCCGGCGGTCACTGCCCCCGCAGTTGCTGTCTGCATGCGTCCAGCGCGTCCCATCGTGTCTGCGTCGTCATGCTCTGCCTAGGATGTTTGTTGCATGTTGCATGACCCTGTTCGGCATTTTGGACCATCGTAGGCACTGCCTGGGTTCGGGCAGCCATAACTCCTTGCTACTATTTTTCTAGCTGTTTCTGACCGCACGACTGCGTTTGCAGCGTCCGTATTATAGTATGGTCCAGTTTTCAGGCAAAACGGACGACGCCCGGGTTTTGGGCTGTCGACTGTCTGGTAGGGCTCACCGAGAAAACCTGCCTGCCAGAAAATAGGTCTATTTCCTGATTGGCTGGTTAGCTGAGTAACAAGCTCTACCGAGCTGGGGGGGGCCTAGAACTTGGAGGGGTCTCCCATTGTTGTTCATTCTTCATTCCTAATCAGTCACTTACAGTTTTCAGCTGCTTTCTGGCGCTAACACTGGCGCGCGCATTTCTGAGTAACAAATCTAGAGCTTCCAGACTTAGACTCTAGAGCAGCAGACTAAGGGGGCAGCTGACTTAAGCAACGAGCGTGGAAGCCCGCACGCTGCATCAACAACGCTGCTGCCCCAACCTGCTGCCTAGGCTTTCCTTCTTGTCTTCCCCTCCCCCCCCCCTCTCACGCGGCCCAACAGCCCAAGGGGGAGGCGGGGAGGCGACCCCCCACCTCTCCCCTCTCTCACAGGGGTCGATAGCCCAAGGAGGAAGGAGCGAGGAAGTTTCCTCCCTCCTCCCCTCTCCAGTGGCGGGATGGCCCCGCAGACAATGTTTACGAAACAAAATGCGCTAAGAAAAAAAACACTGACATTTTTCGTGCGCAAGTAGCGCAGTCGGTGTCCGGATGACTATGAGACCAAATGTTAGTGATTCGAACTCGGAGAAAACCAATGTTCGTTTCTGTCTCCACAATACTCTTTGTTTTGAACCCGGCTGGTTCTACACAAAGACGAGGGCAAATCCTCCGTTTGGTATCCGTCTTGGACACCGTAAAAACCAGTTTGAAACTTAGACTGAGCTTCATAAATTCTTAAAAAAAAAATCTCTTGGTGCCACTAGCACTAGAGGCGAGGACGATTTCCTCGAGCCTGAGATTGACCCTGTTAATCATGGATTTGCCATCGTGACGTGGTAAAAAGCTCTGATTGAGCCGTAGAATATTTCTAGTCTTATGAAATATTCTAAATACATTTCCCCATGAATGTGAAAAAGGGAAAATCGATCATTTTCCCAAGAGACCATGGGGTGTCATTTTCAAAAGAACGAGTTGGTCCATGCGATAGAACTGGCACTTGGAATGCAACAAATGGGGGTTTATCCATTGTGAGAAATTGCGTATCCATCGTGCGTATACTTTATCAACCTCAAATTTGGGGTTTTTCATAGAAAAAAATCCGAAATGGGTGACCGCTAAAAAGCCACGGCATGGCTCAAGCGGGTTATTTATGCGCTAAAAAATATTGTTTATGCAAAATGACCATTATGGCATACACCGGGTTAGAAAATGACAACGGTGATGTGAATCGAGACGAATTCTCGATCGGAATAAATAAGGCACCGAACGTGCTATGACCACTCAAGAACTCATTTACGTATCGTAACAATGAAAAATGTGCGAGTGTCGATTGCACGGTTACACGGACGTCGACCACATTATCGACGTAAGTGCCGATTGCACTACGGGCAACAGCTCAAGTGCTCGTTGCAATTTTTTTGTCGGTGTCGAACACAACAACAGTGCTGCTTCCAGTTGCACCTTAATCACGGATGTTGAAAGCATCTGTGATGCTAGTGCTGAACGCACTGCTCATGGTCCAGGGAGATATAACCAAAATAAGTACCGATTTCGTATTCACGCGGGTGTCGATTGCACCAAGGATGTCGTGTCATTTGTCAAGTCATTGGTCAAGTCATTTGTGAATGTATTTCGACAAAACAAGAATTTGAGTGCTGATCGCACTCAATACACACGCACAATGGTGGAAATCCACGCGTGATGGTCGATTGACAAGTGCCGGTTGCACTTGGAATATGACCAGCATGGAGAATGCAAATGTAGCATTCACGTGTGTGCCGAATGTACGATAACCATGATGTTAAATGCATGGCCGATGAGTGAGTCGGTTAGATCGTTGACACGAGTGCTGAATGCACCGTTGTCATAAACGTCGATTGCACGATCGACAAAAGTTTCGGGTAGCACTTTTTGTCATGGGTGCCGAATGCACCACTGATACAAGTGTCGAACACACTACGGTCATGATTACCGGTTGCACTTGTTATGCTAGTGTTGATGGTACAACACATGTTATTAGATGCCGATTGCAACGATAACATGGGTGCCGACTACACCCCATTGTATCAACTAGCAAGAAATAGCCACCTCGTTATCACGTCAGGCTACCTTGTGATAGACCACCAAACGAAAACATACGATCTATGAGCAGAGTGGTTCCATGGGCAAGTGCGTCAAGCACATTATTCGAAACACCAAAAACACGTCATTTGACGTTTGCAAGGTATCTCGACGAACTCGATGATGGTCGTACTGTCGAATCCTTCAATTGGAGAACCGACAGTTATGGGAAAAAAACAGTCACAGACGGCTGTGGTGATGAAAGGTATGCCCGAACGGCGTAATAAAAACATAGCGATCTCGGTCGCCATCGACAGTGACGACCATTCATCCTACCAATAGCAGTTTGGTAAAGTACTTCCAAAAGTTGTACGAACCAAATTTTATCGAGTGGATCACGTGTGACGAGGATGATTTCCTCAAAATTAGACCATGCTAAAGGTGGACGAACTCCTACCTGTTCATAGATGGCCCAGTTGGTTGAGCACCAATTCCAAAATCTGCACAATCAAACACCGGGGACAACCTACTTTTGAATGGATCATGATATGCGAATAATGCCATTGAACTTCAACCAAGTGAAGTTGGGTACTCGACATGTGTGGACTACGTGCAAGAGATGCACAAACCCTAATCCACTAAGTGTTGGTGCGTTGATCACGATACCCAGTTATGGATAAGTTGGACAGACGAATGATCACAACGGTTTTGTGACATTTGGACAAGCTGACGATATCAGTCGATGTCTTGGATAAAAATGACGACGTCATTTCACCAAACAAGTAGTTTGGTGGGTGTGGGACGTGTGCCAGGACAGTCGCACGTCCCATTGCGCTACAATGTTCAAAGGCAAATATGATCATTTCATGAATGTGTCCGTGTCATGACTATGTCATGAGATGTGAAACAGACCTGGTCTATCAGCACGCCGACTTTAATCCTCAAGGATTGCCATCGTGTCGCCTGTACATAGTGTGTATTTGATGCATCAGCACGTTTTGGAGGTTCTCTGCATCATCATTCATGGGTGATGCAAACATCGGTCCATGATGGAATGTGTCAAGGATGATACGTTTGAATAAATTCTCAATGGCCAAACCATTAACACCCTCTCACTCGGTGAGTGATAGATACAAATCGGGGTACCCAACCAGTACCGACGATAAAAAGGTACATGAGTGTACTCACAATCCCGTTCCAGGACAATGATTATTGACAATGGGAGGTGTAATTGCACCAGAGAGGGGCAGAGACTCTTCCATGGGTCCTCCATGATTTGAGACGCCGCAGTGCGGTGGTCGAAGATCACAAGAGTCAATTCTGGCGTATGACAAGAATGACCGAATGTCAAAAGTAAACAAAGTTGAAGGCGACACCTTCAGTCTATCGTCACTTGGTGAGTGAACGTGTCATGGAAAATGGTAGAAAAGAATGCATGAATCGACGTCGATGACATAAATTCATCCACAGTTTTGGTAAAAATCCATTTGAGAGAAAACGAGCGACACTCATTTTCTACTAAATGGTGCTCCAAAGAACTATGACGATCTCATAGATTGCTACAACCCAACTACGACATGGTTGGGATCACGTCAAGGTCTAGGTTTTGCGTTCAAAACTTATGATCATGGGGACGATCAATGTGTGTTAGTGCTTACATCTTGGTGGTCCGACCGACCACACAAGTCATAATCAACACAAAGGTAAAATAATGACCAGTGTGTCAAAAAATGTTGATGTGAAGGGACTCTTCAAGATGGGCCTTTGAGAAACGATATTTCTCATCAGATTCTTTTGATGTTCTGAAAAACGTCTCAAAGTTGAGGCCATCGTGACACAGTACACTAGTTGTGTACGTCACGCTCTTCAAACATCATGCAGATGAATTCTGGTCATACCAAGGCATGGTGTAGTACCAGCTATCCAACTTGTTGGAAGAAAACCAATCTCCGAGAGAGATCATAATGACTATTGTGTAGTCGAACCATGCTTTACTAACCCAAAAGGTCATGGTGAAACGACGCAAGCCCCTTGGTTTTGGGGAGGGTTCAAGTGAAGTACATTGCTGAACGCATGTATAACAACTTTGGATGTCGCTACGGTGGTATCCACAATGGTGGATGTTTGCCAAGATGTCTTCGATTAGGGCGATCCCCTCCACGAGTGCCTCGGGCGAGGCATATGGAAAACACTCTATTGAATGGAACTACCGAATGTACATATTAGAAGACAATGAAGCAACACGGATTGTTGCAACTTGGCAAACACAATCCATTGACAGGATCTTGAATGGAACCCTTGCACGCGATTACATAATCGGGTGCAAGGGTTCCAACCCTGTGTCCACTAGTGCCTACAATTTTTTTTCAAGTAGGCACTATCGTTGCAACTGCTGCTTATCGTTACCAAGCTGTTGATGGCAGTTTGGTTCCTTAGTCACCACTCCACCTTATGTGAGCTGTTGCATGACGGTTGCTTGCCTTGGCTCTCTAGCAACATGGGTTGTTACCGATGGCTTCCCTGCTTGTGACTCGCAAAGCAGTGCATGGAGTGATGCCCACCCTCGTGACATCATCACGTGGGTGTTTGAGAAGTACCGCTGCTTGTCATCAGCGGTAGCTTGTGGAGCTTAAAAGCCTGGTGGCACCGCTGCATGCTTTGATTGTTGTAATGGTGCTGTTGTGGATGCTTCAAAGGATACCACAAGAGTTTGCACGCTTCCTCCATGAAAAGATGAAGCTGACTTTGTCTGCTGAGGAGAGACAGGCTTTGGCATTTCTGGAGAAGAACTAAGCTCTGGATGATGTGATGCTGATGAAGTCTTACTCAGTGTAAGGCCTCATTCTGTTGTTCGTCACCTGACCTTCAAGTTGAGCTGCCTAGACAGCTAGCAACTCACAAGTGTGCCGCTCCCGTTGGCAAAGGAACTGCTGCTTGCCAATCTTCTTCTGTAGATCTATGCTTTCATGCTTGAAAGCTTGCTCCTTAGCTATATCATGCTAACTTGTATTAATCAGTGGTGGTACGATTGCCACGAATGGAACCTGTGTTGCAGCATGTTGTGGCTGAAATGCACATTGTTGCACCATGCCCAATTGTGCAGATCCTATCACAAGCATTTGCACTGGCATGATAGCGTTTTGGCATAAACTCTACCACATAGGCCTACGGGGCTGCTGTAGTTGTTGACGCTATTTGTGCCAGTAGAAGCTGATGCTGACAATGCACTTTCTCCTTGTTATGGGCCAACTGCCGTTGAAACCCTGAATGGTCAGCTTCATGGCTTGTGCGCTCCTCTTCCAAAGGTAAAAGTGCAAGACGCTTGTCATCCAACTATTGCTTCAAGGCTTCATTTGCACGCACGTTGTATTGGTGTACCCTTGTCAGAAGCGCCTCCTCTTTTTAGTGCTTCGTCTCCTCAGCTACTGTTTTCTCTCTCCTTGGACCACATTCTTGGTCCATGCACAAGCTTGGTGCTGAGAGGCCATGCAACTATTGAGAGTCCGTGTATTGGGTTCTCTATGTTGGGATCACTGAAATCGTCCTCAATGACTCCACGTGTGTAGGGTCGCCACATCACGCACTCACCCTGCCACTAGTGAGAGATGATAGACATTGTCATCCGAATAAGCTTGAGCTATAACTGTTGTTTCTTGAAGGCAGCACAGATCTGCTGCTCTAATCGCATGTTGAGCATGTCCATACGTCCTTGTGCTCTGATACCATGTTGGGTTTTTTAGCCTACAGTGACGAAGTCACCGCGTGCTCTGATGTAGTAAGGGGGTCTTGCTACTGTCCAGGATCTCTATGCCCAATAAGAAAACCCCATACTCCATCAAATATGCGGAAGCGGAAGACTTGGATTGCACTTGTCATTGAAAATGACTATCAAATATAAGTATGGTACAGGGAAACAGTGGCGAAACATAGCTCAGCTCAATGCTCTGACCCGACCTTCCCCATCGAAGGGCGTAACACCTTGCTAGGCCGTCAATGCTGTCGTTCCAAGGGTCTCAGCACTGTCACTATGCTTTCAGGTGAAATGACCTCTAGGTTGTCAGGGCCCAAATTTATTTACTACCGGCGGACTGTTTGCTGGTTTTTATGCGATTATCGCTGCTTTAAAAGGTCGTTTTGATGCCTCCTATCCACACTGGCAGCCACTACCAAACTTACTGGATCATCAGAGGAATTGTGACCCTCCTAGCCAAACTGACAAAGTGCTACCAGGCTTACTGGGTCGACACAGGGGGACTCCAACAAGACATGCAGCTTCTAGATCCTCCAAACCAGACTGATACAACACTACCAAACACAATGGGTCGACAGAGGGAGACTCCAACACAGTCCGACTGTCCAGAAAGAATCAACTGTGTAAAGTAGAGATGAGATTAGACACCAACTCTGGGCTCTCGTGCCTAGACACAACTCCTGGCCCATAGATGGGCAACGTCAAGTAAGACAGCTCAAGCTAGGCAACTTGAGTCTTGCAAGTAGCCTGGCCACCACAGCGAGGTAGTCAGGCTTTCGGGTAGTCAGGGGCGTCCTCCTGCCCAGGTTGGCAGACTGCTGACAGGCTTACTGGGGTCTTGAGATGAGAGCGACTACATAGTCTTAGTCTGAGGTGTTGTCTGGCAGAAATGAACTGCTGGTCTTACTCACTAGAATTATTACTGTAGTTGCCTGGTGAGTTTCTGGATTGATTGATTCCAGCGTGCTTTTATACTGGGATTCTGGCAAGTTGACCAGTTGCTCTGTGCCTAGAGGAGACTTCCTGTTGCAAGGTCTAAGCGTCTCCCACAAGGAATCTTCTTGGTCCAAGGCACGTAGCTTCCTCCTTAAGGAAGTTTCATGAAGGCTGGCAACTTGACAGTGGTCCCAGCTGCTAAGTCGGGCATGCCGCCACTGATGCAGGGCGGTCCCCACTCTTTGCTTTGCATGCAACTCTTGAGTCGTGCATGTAAAAGCTGATACGGCTGTTGAGTCGTGCATGTGGTAGCTGATGCAATTTAGGGCCATGCATACACCACCTGATGCAGAGTGGTCCCTGCTTGATAACTCTGCTTGCATGTGCTGATGCAAGCTATCCCAGTAGTCCAATCAAGTGTAGCCCCATTGTGACTAGTCTGGGTCAAGTGCCCAGTAGTGCTTGCTTGCAGTATCTAGCTGCTGACCAAGCTGGGCGAGCAGGCATGCACAATCCTGCTGTGCATGCAACACATAAATATACGCTCTTTTGCCCCCTTTGGAGGTGGATGCCATAATTAAATGTGGCCTGTACAATAGAAAATTACTGGCCAAGCCGCACCCAGGTCTTTACGGATTAAAATCGGTACCTCCGCATACAGAACTCTGATTGTTGATCCGATTGCGCCATATCAAAGCTGTCGCTCAGCGCAATTATCACTTTCTCCAATAGGTTTGGCTTGAACATCGTCCATGACATCATCATCCATGGAGCCTGTCAAAAGGATGTGACAACAGACTGTACGTTGTTGTGCAGACTTGGCAAACAGATTGGACCATAGAACATGATTGCATGCTTGTCAAAAATTCGATCACCTGCATTGCTGGGTTCCAGGGGACCAGCGGCTGGATGAAGAAGTTACACAACCGCATCACTCTTTGCATGTCATGAAAATTTTGCATGCTCAAGGTTCTGACACATGTCCAGGTTCATTGGTGTCCGACTAAAATCACTATACAAGGAAACATGCATATGTGCTTGTCGGTCAAAGCAGCATAAGGTTGAACAGATTTCATGGCACATTGAATTGTAAACTGAGAAGTGATGATGAAGTGATGATGTTTGCAACAATAATTATGAACACGGAAAATTGGAGGATGAAGCACCACCATGGTATAATGACGTAACGCAGTTATTTGCACGTGACAAGGCATGCAGAGAGCGCGTGTTGAGTAGCAAAGGTGTCGGCAATACTGAAATGGAGGAGCCGAACGACCTGACAGGTGATGACATGGTGCCACCATGTAAGCGAAAACCTGGGTTGGATAGACAGATTGATAGTGCTGAAAAGATGTTTTGCACATCCTTTGAGGTGGAGTGTGTGAAATATGGTGATGGACCAAAACAAGCTATGACATGGTGATGAAGATAGTGCATGATAATCCAGCAATCCATGTATGTAACAAGCCTTTTTGCTTGGACACAATGAATTTGTTCCATGCTGTGGACCAAGCCTTACTAGTGGCCATGTGACCTCGTACATGTCCCATCCCCCATCACATCGTGGCATAGCTCCCCCCCTCCATTTTAAAGATCCAAGATGTTAGTGCGAAGTACAAAACAGGGCAATGGCAACCTCGGTTGAAAGGTGACGTGATGTGGTAGCCCACGTAGAACATGACATCATGCTTTAAGTGCTTCAAAAGCTTGTTCGATCATGGACCTGACACTCGCACGACATCGAATAAACAAATCATGTGGATCCTATGGTCTTGAATCACAAGGTCTAAATTTGTTACGGTGGCATAGAACCAAACCCTTCTGGAAAAGCAACATCGGCGAGTAAAATCTTGTTTAGTGGTAGTTGGAATCCGCGAGAGGGAGAATTTACACATATTTTAACATCGTGAGTACTTCCTTACAAGCCTATTGAATGGAAATGAAACATTTCGGGGCTGCATGCATCTAAAAGATTTTGCGTAAGCTGACTGTGCCGATTGATGAATGTGACGCGTCACCTAGATGGCACTATGCGTGGAATGTGGGTGATCCATGGCAAGGAAACTTGTCGGATAGCCTATGGTACGTCTCGTGGGTAGCGGATGGCAGATTACGAGAGGGAATTTAAAGCGGTGACCACTTCGTGCATCACACGACATATTGTTGCATGATCTTGCTAAAACCTCTCCATCAAATCCTTGAACCGACAATCCATGTGTGACACGATTTAGCCATTTGAAACCACTATCGTCAACAGATAACCGCGTGTCACTTAAATGCGTGTAATGGCGCACGGTGTCGATGAGGGCGTACCACGCATCACGACTCATATGCGTCATGTTGTACATGCAAATTGGATGCCATGCATGTAGCTCATGCAACCATGAAATCCTTACCAATAACCCATCCAGCATTGGCTGCTTGTTCACACCTGTTGTAACAGGCCTTGCGGCAACGTTAACAACCTTATCGACAACAACATGAAGCAGGATGCGTAGCTAGAAAGCCATGCACATGGTTGTTTATCACGGTGAAATTTGGTTGTTGTCCATGCTGGCTGTGTGTCTGGAGGATTTAGTACAAGTGCTTAAGCCGAGCACTAAAACGTTTGAGTTTGCACAGCTTATTGGCCAACTGCTTGTTCAAACAACCATATCTGAAGAGCGACTTCAAAGCAATGCGACAGGGCACATAGACTTGTTCGAGCCACATGGCACAGTGGGGCTACATTCCTTCCACAAAGGAATGGACCCCCCCCCCTTTCGGTGTCCACAACGGGTGTCGAACCCCGGCGCTTTGAGACCAAATGTAGCGAACGGACGAGAAACTTGGCCCTCTCCGCCAAAACCGCGGTACTTGAGGGTCTGTGACCCTCAAGTCATCCCATCCATTGTTTCACAAGCCAGGACCTGTTTAAGCAACGTGGCACACTGGCGCTACAACAAAGCGAGGGAAAAACGAACAGAAAGGTGGGTAGTACACGATGTTAAAAAAGAAGTGACTAAAAGTGGGAATGATCGTCATTGAATTTCAGCCATACGAAAAGCAGGGCCACTTCACTGAATACTGAGGGAAGTGATACAGGAACGCCACGCAAACCGATCGAGGTTCGGGGCGTGCTGCGAGGGCGCCGGCACGCGCCAGCTGGCATATCCACCTGCCTCTTCCGCCACTGCGCTTGCTTCGCCGGGACAAGCCACGCTGCCCTCGCAGCCTCCGCTGCCGTCCTTGCGGCGGCGTGCGTCCTCTTCACGCGGCGGCGCTCAACTTCCCTGGAAACGGAGGGAGGGAGAGAGAGAGGGATTTCCGCAGCGCCATCATCGTTAGGCGCTGCCGCCGCCCTACCATTGCGCAAGGGACACACACGCGCACGCATGGCGGCCCATGGGGGGCGCCTCGGCGCAGCCTCTAATGGCCCCAGCAGTAGCAACAACAGCAACGGCGACGGTGGCGGCGGCAGGGGCGACAGCGACGTCAGCTTACCGGAGAATCTGCAGCCGCAGCAGCAGCAGCAGGATCCGCAGCAGCCGCACCAGCCGATGGCCAATGGCAGCGCCGCGGCGCCGGCGGCGGCCAGCGGCAGCAGCGGCGGCGCGTACGGATCCTCCTGGTTCCCCCGCGCCAAGTCCACCTCCGTAGCCTCGGGCTCGTGCCGCGCCGCCGCCGCATCCGCCGCGCTCGACAAAGCTGGGGTAGGCACTGCTGCGCGCAGCAGCCGTTCCAGAAGCATCTCGGAAAGCGAGGACCAGGACGACGACGGCGACGGCGGTCTCCGCACGGCGACAGGCCGCAGCATCGCCGAAACATTGTCCGAGCAGCAAAGC
Source organism: Penium margaritaceum (assembly GCA_023375785.1). Lineage (NCBI taxonomy): Eukaryota > Viridiplantae > Streptophyta > Zygnematophyceae > Desmidiales > Peniaceae > Penium > Penium margaritaceum. The sequence goes on from SZWC01005546.1 coordinate 30,768, forward strand.
TTGGCGCGACCAGCAGCAGCAGCAGGAGGAGGAATCGCGGGAGGGGCAGCGGGAGGCGGAGGCAGAGGCGGAGGAGGGAGGCACGCGGGCGGCAGTCTAAGCGAGAGAGTGCCGTCGTGGCGGCTACGCAACCTGGTAGAGCCATTCCATGCTACGCCCGCCGACTTCGTCATCGCCAGCCCCACCGCCGCCGCTGACCGCAACCCTGAGCGCCTGCAGCGCTGGCGCCGCCGAAGCCTCGTGCTCAACAGCCGGCGGCGGTTCCGCTACACTGCCGACCTGTCTGCAGCGTCCGCAGCGGGCACGCCGTGTGCCTCTTCGTTGTCATCGTCCATGTTCTCAGATAGGCCCTCCAAGGTTGGTCAATTCCTCAGTCATTTTTTCAGTTTCGCCCTTTGCAGTGGGGTTTGTTGCTGTCGTCGTTGCTGCCGCCTCCACCGCCGCCGCCGCCGCCGTCATCATCGTCGTCGTCGTCGTCGTCGTCATCGTCGTCGTCGTCGTCGTCATCGTCGTCGTCGTCGTCGTCGTCGTCGTCGTCGTCGTCGTCGTCGTCGTCGTCGTCGTCGTCGTCGTCGTCGTCGTCG
>SZWC01005546.1:93629-110888 GCA_023375785.1 Penium margaritaceum
GGGGGGGGGGCAATATTGACAAGCTAGGAGCCAATAGAGGAGGCAGAGGGCACAAGCATGGGGACACGGTAAAGCTTATCACACTTGACACCCTGGAGGACAACACGACCAGAGGGACGGAGACGGACTGTGCCAACACCCTGACTGGCTGAGAAATTCATGCCCTGATCATCAAGAGAGGTCACCGACAGCAGGCTAAGCTCCAAGGAGGGCACGTATAGGATGTCGGGCAAGAGCAACACACCACTGGGGCCAACAAAACGGACAACACCGACACCCTGTACGGGTAGCAACTGGCCGGACCTTGTGTGTACAAAGTGAACAGGACCAGCAGGACCTAATGAGACGAAGGAGGTACGATCCGACGTCATGTGATGGGTGGCTCCCGAGTCAAGAACCCAGAAGCCACGAGAGACACGAACCCCGGGAAGGACACCACAAGTGGTAACAGTGCCGACAGGAGGGGACGACGAATCACAGACGGCGAGACGTCGTGGGAGGACAAAGGATTGCCAGTGCTCGACCCAGGAAACAGACGCGGACAAAGACCCAAGGACATGACCAGGGGGGTCCCCACAAAGAACAGAGTCAGAGTGACATGAGTGACCTCTGGCCAATGCAGTCACACCCTCACCTCCCTAATTGCAATGGTGAAGACGCTGCAGAAGGGACTGCTCCAATTGGCGCTCGTCGTCAACGGATGCTACAGACGATGGACCCCGAGGGTGGAGGGAGCCACGGAGGGGCGAAGTAGGCTGGACAGGGTAGCCCGGCATAGACGGGTGCCCTATACGGCAGCGGCCAGCCCCAAGGGTATGGCAAAGATGCGGAGGGAACACCAGTGGTGGAGTAGGCCTGGGTTGAAGAGGAGCTGGCAGGCCGAGAGGACATACTGGAGCGACTAGAGCCAGAGCCTGTCAAAGAAGAGGTGGCAGAGCCGGTGGAGCGTGCCCAGTGGGTACGCATAGCACGCGCAAGGCATAGATCATCAGGCGGTGAACGGCATTTCTGAGAAGAATGCTCGGAGGAGTCGCAGTTCCACTATACCACCTTGACATGGACACGGGACGAGGTGGAGGCAGCAGGTTTCCCCTTACCTCGGCCCTTTCCCCGACCACGGCCACGGCCCTGAGAGGCGAGAGCCATGGCAGTAGAGGTAGAGGAGGTCGTGGAGGAGGAGACAGCGGAGGAACTGGAGGAAGGGGAGGGGGGCTGTGGTGACAGCGGCAACACCGGCGACGGCAGAGCGATGGAGGCGCTTATTCTGGAGGCTGGTCCACCATGCAGCAAGGTGCTCATCGACGAAGTCCCAAAGGGCCCCTACACCAAGAGGGGAACGTGGGGGCACGGGCTGAGATGCGAGGCGCTGCAACTCAGCTGGTTTAACGTCACAGAGGAGGCCAGACAGCTCAGGAATTCACCCGTTGACCATGGTGAGTACAGCAGACAGTTGCCCAGGCGCGGCTTTGTCGAGCTCACGAAGAAGCTTGAGCTCGCGGGCCCAGTACGCATCAGCCGATTTGTCCGCACGCATGAGGAGCGTGTTAAACTGCACGGTGAGTGCACTCTTGGTAGCTTGGCCAGTGACAGTGGTCCGGCGACGTAGCATGGTGTACGCACCAATGGGATCAGCCTGTCGCTGGGCAGCAGGGTCCGCATTGTCAGTGCCAACATCGCCGACTAGGGTTTCAGGTGCAGTGGCAATGAGGGCACGGACAGTGCGAGCGGAATCGTCAGTGACAGGAGCAAAGGGGAGAATGGCCGGAAAATAGTACTGCCACAGGCGTTCCCCCTGAACCCAGGCACTGAAGCGAGTTTCCGAGGAAGAGAAGGCAAGACCAGCAGCAAGGACAGGCGATTGGGAGAAAAAATCATGTTGGCGTGTGACGGCAGCGGGAGTGGCGGCGGGGGTTCCATTGGCAGACGCATCAGAAGCAATGCTACCAGCAGACGGCGTGGAGGATGCAGTAGCAATGGTGCCAGCAGGAGCGCCAGACGGCAACACGGAAGCAGCACAGAGGTAGACATTTGAGGACTATGGCGGCGACTTCATCAACAAATGCAGCACGGTTGTCATTGGCAACTTTGAGCCGGTCCTCAGCCTCTCGCTGAGCCTCGCGAGTGAGGGTCAGCTGACGCTACAGGTCTGCAATGACTGACTCGTTGTCACCAGGCATGGTGATGACGAAGGGGCTCTGCACGTCACGTTCGGCAGATTTTCCCCAACCCCAGTGGACGTGGGAAAAATGGGAGTGCCGGAGGCACGGAGTGAAGGTGCTGCACGACAACCCTCCCCAATTCAGACAAGACAAGCAACCGCAGGGAGAGAAAAGAGACAGGCAGGTAGAGCAGGCGACCGTGCAGACAACTTAAGACGACGCTGGAGGGACAGGCCTGTGCAGAAAAGCTAGGAGTAGAGGAATGGCGGCGCCAGAGGCTGCAGCCAAGATGGAGACGGTAGATGCAACAGGAACCAGCAACGCAAGTGCGCCTATGGTGGCTGCTGTACTAGGTGTGGTGTAGACTGTAACGCTGGAGATGAGAGCGGTAACGACGATGGAGATAGCCGAAGAAGCTGATGACGCAGATGTCGTAGCCGTAGCGGTGGAAGGACGAATTGCTGCTACTGTAGCTATTATGGCGGATGTTGCTAATGCATTCACTAAGGCGAATGTCGATGCCGCTGTTGTAAACCTGTGTGCCGATGTCCACAGCTGCCGTAGCAATTGGGCCAACAGCCACTTCAGCCTCAGTGTAGGCATCAGTGGCTCACCCAGCTGATGTCGAGGCAGGAGCACGTGAAGCCCTAGCTGCCGCTGTGAATGTGGCTGCGGCCGCTGCTGCTGCGTCTATGATAGTGGCAGATGCGCACGTGAGCACAGCGGAAATAGCAGTGGTGTCATCCACCAATGCGGCGTACAATTATGCAACTGTATCTTCTTCGAAGGCCGGGACGTTTGGTGACACATGTACCTTCGGAGAGTGAGGGAGAGAGGCGCTTACCAAACAAGGTCGTGACAGCCCTTCGGGGTGTGCTGGCAGAGACCCGAGTGCGTTGTCACTGCCTCCACCTTGGCGTGAGCGCGTGCGGCGGTATGCGGACCGCCCCTCATAGTAGGAGCCAAGTGGCGCAGCTCCTGCGACCTCGGGGGATGCCAGCGTGGCTGGTGATATCAACGTCGTCGCGCTGGACTCGTGTGCGCGCAGTGGAGAGGGCCGGTCGGCCTGCTCCTATGCAGCTACTGCCGTGGCGGTACACGCCGTAGTCGTGCGTGGATCTGCTGCAGATTGGCTCACGTGAGGCATGTCGGGGCTAGGCGGCGATGACAGTATGGGAGGGTGCTGCCGCTCGCTGCTCGTTGTTACTGCTGCTGGTTGCTGCCGCTGCTGCTGCTGATGGAAGCTGCATCTGCTGACTTCTCCTGCTGCTTGTTGTTGCGGGCTAGTGCTGCTATGAGCTGTTGCAAGCTGTTGTTGCTGCCGGCTGCTACTGCTGTGTATAGCTGCTGCTGCCACTGCACGGTGAGTAGGGTTAGAGCCGGCAGTGGAGGAGGTGGAGCAGGGCGGGAGCGTGGGGACGGCCGTGGCAGGGGAGAGTGCATTGTCCCCTACAGTTTGCAATGGGGGGAGGCAAGAGAGGCTCAAGCTGTGGGATCGCACGTGCGGACGTGCGATGGCTGCAGCACTATGTAAAATCGCACGTGCGGGCGCGCAAGGATGGCAACGGTCGGCGGTGATGGTGCAGGACGAACAGCACCTCCTCGCTGCCGTGGAGGCGCAGAGGGAAGAGACCCTCTTCACAGTCCTAAGCAGTGAGTGCAAGTTGTACTCACAAATGTGCTACAGTGGCAGAAGCAGTGGCGACGACGGTAGTGGTGGCAAGAGTGTAGGGGCCAAGATCATTTATCCTATGCCTCTTTTGCGTCCTTGCTCTGATACCAATACGGGAAAAACGTTATAGGAGATGTTGGCGTGACTCAACCACACACAGCCATGGATCCGGAAGCCATTGTGATTTGCAGTTTGTGAGAAAAACGCAACAACAAACAAGAGAGGGGAGTCACGGCTCACAGTACTCATCCTCGACGGGAGCGAGCGAGCGAGCAGCGAGCTTGCTTCGCTCGCTCCCTTTCGAGCCTGTGGTTTGAACTTGCACCTACTAGTGGGCATATTGCCCATCTGAGTAAACCACAAACCGGTCGGCACAAACTAGCCCTGTTTCACAATGTGGTTGCATCCACACTGAGCACGCATGCGAGAAATGAAGCAGGTGCATGATCAAAGAGAATATGCAAGCACAGTGATGCGTGCTCATTTCTTGGATGGAGCAGTTGGCTCGGTGAGAGCATGCACCAACACAAGTGCCAGCATTGAGCGTTGTCTCTCCTCTGGTCAGTCACCTACACAGGTGTGGTGGGTGTGCAGCAAGGCCAGAGGTCACGATGTGGTCTTGACACACAAACCAACAGCGCGTCCTCACGTGCTCTTTAAAATTTTCTTGGTGACCACCTCCCTGGGTCCAATTTCTCAATGGCTTTATTCTTGCTTGTTCACGATCGAGTTGCATAGAGGTCCTTTTTCTACACCTATCACAAGTTGTTTTGGAGCTTACATATGGCTTGGTCTCATTTCCACCTGTTGTGTAGCTAACGGATAAGAGGCTTGGCCTACTGGGCCAAAACCGTAGTGATTGAGGGTCTCTCATCCTCAACCTATCCCATCCGCCACCCCACAGGCCTGGACCAGTTCAAGCCAAGTGGCACCCTGTCGCCACATTCCTCCCACACGAAAATGGACCCGCCCTCAGGGTCCACAATGGGTAATTGAACCCCGGCGATGTGATACCAAATGTAGCGAGTAGATGGAATCCTTGGCCCACTGGGCCACAACCACAGTAGTTGAGGGTCTCTGACCCTCATCTCATCCCATCCGTTGCCCCACATGCCATGACCTATTCAAGCCACATAGCACACTGGCGCTACATGTTGGTTGGAGTTATGCACGTATGTGTGTCAGACTACATCCTAGCACGTGTGTTGTTTGCTCACTGCTTCTATTCTTCCATGCATACCTTTGACATCTCTCCACCAGTCCAAGTGTCCTTTGTTACATCATGTTCTCCGCAATGTGATCTCTCATATGTAATGTCGCTAGAAGGATTCTCTCATTCCCTCGTGATATCAGAGCAATTGAGGGATATGACCTCTTCCTCCCACGATACAGCACGCAATAGTGGCAATAGGATCATCTGGGTTTGCCTAGGCTAAGTTGGATGGGACCTACAAATCCTTGCAACGTGGAGGCCTTGAGCTGAGGGCTCATGTCATGTAGTCCTCTGGCAAAGCCAGAAGTGGAATGTTGCCAAAATTTGTTTAGCAGTTTCTCTCCTCACAGCTCCCTTCTTGGCGGTGGCATGAAGTATCAATGGCGGCGTCTTAAGCTGTCACAGTAGCGGCAACAGTTACAAGAGTTGTACCAGCTGTATCCGGTTGCCCTCGTCGCAGCAGGACCAACAATTTGCAATGGCAGCAGTAGTAGCTAGTGTGAAGATGATAGCATTGATGTATAGGGCCATCGTGACGACCTGCAGTAGTAGCAATAGCAACAACAACTACATCAGCCGCACCAAACAACCGTAAATGTAGCCAAAATAGAGCAACAGCAATAGCATCAGTAGCAATAATCATAGAAGAATAGTATTGGCAACAACAACAGCTACTACTGCTACATTAGTTGTAATAATAACATTTGCAGGAGTAGCTACATCAGACACACTAACAGTTATAACAGAGTAGCAGCAGTATCATAAGTATTAGCAGTAGCACCAAACGCAACGAGCTTGTTGTGCACGCAGTATCAGTAGCATCACCGAGCTCGTTGAGCAAGTAGCAACGGTTCCATCGTAAAAGTAGTAGCAACAGCTAAGGAAATGGTGGCTGGTGGGAAGCTACTTCGTAGCTTCCTACATCCCGCGCTCTGTCGGTCGATGGGCTCGTCGACCGACAAGCTCGTCCATTGTCGATCACGTGGATCGACGAGCTCGTCCGCGGATTTGAGCTGGCCCGTCCAAAAAAGGGGAAAAGCCAAGGGGGTGTAGCAGATTGGAAGAAATCCTTGGCCAAGTAGGTCAAACCGCGGTGAGTGAGGGTCTCTGACACTCAAGCCATCCCGTCCAACCGCCCACAGGCTAGGGACCCCGGCTCAATCCACATGGTGATAGCCACACGCTACACATCTCCCCATTATGAGTGAGCCGTCCTCGGCATCCGCACGTTGGAATCAAACCCCGGCGCTCTGATACCAATACAGTGGATTTGACCAAATCCATGACGAACTAGGACAAAACCACGGTGCGTGAGGATCTTCTACCCTCAAGCCATCGCGTCCAACAACCCATATGCCATGGACCCCCGCTCGATCCACGTGGTGCCGGTCGCGCGTCACCGGGGTTTAGCTTAGCCATCCCTGGCGCCTCAACTGACACTTTGGGTGAACCCGAGTGAGCCTTTGTCCAACATTAGTTTACTGGTTTTTCCATTTTATTCCTTCTTATTTTTCACCCATTCGATCTTGTCAAGACCCGGACCCAAGTGCCACAAGGAGACCAGTTCTCACGGACCTATCTCAGGTCTTGCCCTTTTATTCTCATTCCTCTCCCTTCCTTTCTGTCAAGGTCCTTAAACATGGGAGTCTGGCCTCGTGTACAGGGAGACCTCCTTTGTCATATCGTCGGTTGTTCTAGTACCCGCGCCGACATCCTTGACAGTCTTTCTACCTCATCCAAGGTGGACGATGGATGCTTCTATTGTTCTACCCCACCATCTACGGACCGTCCTCTCCTTCCTATGCCCCTCCAACATGACTGTAGTCGGTAGCTTAACCCACCTATTCTCTACGTATCTCTTCAGGCATTTGCGCATCTCCTAGCGCATCGCGTCTTGGTTCGGGCATGTCTTCTCCAGCTTTTGCTACCCTCCTCCAGTCTCGGCCTTCCGATGTCCCCTCACGTATACAATTGGCTGACGAGTTTCGAGGTCATCGTTGTTTGTCGGATGGAGCCCTTTGGGACACGTCGTCTAGCATGGCTTTGTTTCCTGTGGATCGGATTGAGCATTGGCAGTTGTTCTCGTCTCCTTTTTGTGACTTCTCAACGAGCTAAACGCCCTCCTGGACTTGCTTGCAGTGTCGCCTTGTGTCATGTGCCTGTCCTGTCTTGTGTGTCGAGTGACTTCAAGATCGACTCTGGAGCCACTCATCACATGACGTCGTCTCGTGTCACATTTTTCAGGTTGGGACTTGTTGGTGACAAACGCTTCATCCACAATGGTCATGGCCAGATGTTGCCAGTCTACGGTGATGGTTTTGTGCATTTTGTTGGTCCATCGGGTGATTTCTCCTTGCCTGATGTCCTCTTTTTCCCTACACTAGGGGTAAGCTTGTTGTCAGCGCTTTGTCGCTGCAGTCATCTGGCCATCTTGTTATTCGTGGTCTGTGTCGTGACAAGTATCGTGTGTCCTTGTTTGCACCATCATCCACCGCCACTGCCACAATACATGTGCATGTTGCTCCCTCGCTTTCCCTTGCACACACACGTTTGCTCCATTACAGCCTATGTCATGTGCATAAAGCCGCCATCCATAGCCTGTTTCGTCATCAGCCTGCCATTGGTCTTTACCCTACCACATCCCTTATGCCCTGCACTGCTGACGGCCTTGATTGTATACAAGGCAAGCTTCATCGCCCGTCCTTCCCATCGTCTTAATCCCGCACGCTACATCCCCTTGTCCTTGTCCATGCAGACGTCATGGATTCTCTCCCTGATGAGTTTCTTGGGGTGTTGGACAATACGTCTTGTGTCTTTCAAAGGACTTCTCTCGCTTTTGCTGGAACTTTTCCCTTTGCTAAACAGGTGATGTCAAACCCACAGTTGATTCTTGCCTTGTCAAGGCTGAGCGTCCTTCCCAGGGTAAGTTGTTCGTATTTTTCTTTGATCGTGGTGGAAGGTTCATGGGCCCCACACCCCGCCTCCTTGAGTCTCAATGGGTGCATTTGGAGCTCTCTACACTGTACACATCATAGTAAGATGGATTTTCAGAACGTTGGAAGAGTTGTCTCTTGAGAGTATTTGTATCCTTCTTGTTGAGTTTGGCCTCTCTCGATTTATATTTTTTGAGGTCATATCCTAGATGACGTGGATTTGGAACCATGGTCCGCTCCCTCGGCATGTCACACTGTTCAAACGATGGTATGTTCTTCGTGTTAACCTTTGCCTCGCTCGTGTTTGGGGCATTATTTTCGACTGCGTTTGGCTCCTTCGGGACCAACACGATGGCAAGCCGTGTCCTTGAGGGCGTGTATGTCCTTTCATTAGTGTCTCTCTTAGTCCAAGGCCTGGTGTTTCAGGGACCCTGAGCGTAGTCAGATTGTCTCACAATTATCTCTTCTTTGAGAGGAATTTCTCACGTGATATTGCCCATTTTGTCTTGTTATTTTTGTCCCTCTCTCATAGAGGGAGGTTCGTATCTATGAAGTGTCCTTCGATAGAGACTGCACTCCGTATCCCATATCTACATCATCATCGACGTCATCTCCTATCCCATCTGTGTCAATACCTACGTCATCTCCTGTTCCCATCTGCCTCGTCACCTGCGTCATCTCCTATCACATCTAAGCCATTGCCTATGTCATCACATATCGCATCTACATCATCACCTATATCATCTCCTATCCCATCTTTTTTGTGACCTACTTCACCTCATGTTACATCTGTCTTGAAACCTGCGTCATCCACAACATCTCCAGTCACATCAGCATCATCGTTACCTACTTTGTCTCTTGTTGCATTGCTCTGGGTGCCAGCACCATCACGTGTATCACCGGTTGTGGTCCCATCTGCACTGAACCTAGTCACATTGTCACAGCCCTCTATCTTGTTGCCGGTCATTCACGTACCTAGAGGTCGTCTGAGACCCTTGCAGCTTGTGCCTCACTATGCCTTGTCTGTCAATTGTACTACCTTTGCTGGCTCCTCTGGGCCTGTGCGGTCAGCCTATCCAGATCATGGTGGTGTCTTTGGCCGCATATAGCCTAGTCCTTCCTTTGGTGGTGACGCTCTTGGCCTGGCGGCGGTTGTGGTGCAGCCTAACAAGGCGATTGGATATTCTCTCATCACTTATGAGTTTCAACAAGCCATTACGGTAGTTGAGTCTATTTGGTCTCTACCATATCCCTCAGCCACCACCACACTCATTGCGATTGACACCACGGCACGTGTGTTCAGACCAACCACTATGCAACAAGCACACTCCGCTACAAGTGCAGCACTCTGGAAGCAACTTGTGCATGATGAGCTCACTACAATCGAGGGACATGGAGTTAATAAGAAGGTGAAGTTCCCACTTAGTTGTAAGGCCACATTAGCATGTTGGATGTTTCAGAGGAAAGAGAGGTCCAATGGCTATATGGAACCATACAAGGTCCGTCTCATGGCCAAGGGATTCTTCCAAGTGCCGCGTGTGGACTTTGATGCCACCTTTGCACCTGTTGGAAAGAACACAACGGAAAAGGCCTTGTTGATTCTGGTGGCTCAGCATGATTGGGAGCTCCAACAGATAGACGTGGACAATGCCTTTTTACAAAGTAGTATGAAAGAAGATATCAATCACGTCTAGCCTCTAGGGTTTGAGGACGGTATAGACAGGTTCTGGTACCTCCAAAAGGCCTAAAAAAATTGCCATGTTGTTGGAACCTTTCCATCTCCGCTACCTTGGAGTGAGGAGGATATCATTGCAATTTAGGTGACCCAACTCAATTCATGAGTGCTTCCTATACACCCTTCTTTGCTCTCCTGGTCTATGTATACGACCTCTTGGTTGCATCCCTTGATGCTCAGGTTTTCTGGGCTATGAAGGATCTCCTCTAGTCTATGTACAAAATGGAGGATCTTGGTCCAACTTGTGTCTTCTTGAAATTGGAGATTGAGCATGATCTCCAGTGTCGCACACTTCATGTGCATCAGGACGCTAGAGGACCATTTTGGTGACCTGTCATCCACAGTCTCCTATGCATCCACACATGCGACTCCTACTAGGCAGAGGCTTCTCACATCTAGAGACCCAGCTTTGCTGGGAGAGCCTGTCAATGTCACGATGTACCTCTGAGTCATTGGCTCCCTTATGTTCCTTGGGAGCACGATGTACACAAATGATGCCTTTGCTATGAATTTCTATTTTCATTTCTCACATCATCCATGCCAGCTGCATCGGGAAGCTGCACTATGCGTTGTTTGGTATGTTGTGTCCATCCCATGCCTACGCTTGTGCTTTCGCACGTAGCTGTTTGTAGTTGTTCAAGGATAGACTGATGGCAATTAGGCCCATGATTGTGATGCGTGTAGCTGGTCTGGCTATGTCTTTGTTGTCCGTGTACAGCTCTCTCTTGGAAGAGTGGCAAGTAGGGTTGCATAGTGTGTAGCTCAACTGAGGCTACGTATGTTGCATTGGAGGTTGGGGTTTGTGAAAGAATATGGTTGTGTCGTCTCATGCAACAGCTATGCCAACCCATCCGCTACATCACAATCCGCTGTGACAAAGAGAGCACGTACCGCATAGCAGATCATGATGGTGTTGAATGGTATGCACCTTATCCACTGCCGAGCTGGCTAGTTGCACACAAAGACAAGGCATGCACTGCTCTATGGAGTATGTCCCCTTGGTCTGTTCTGAGATAGGCCGGGAATGCAATGCCCATAATGGGTATGTCCCCTGGAGATCATCATAGGAAACACAACATTGTGGCCGTGTTGGGACAGGCGCCGGAGCTCATGGGTCGCGAACTCAAACCCTGCGTCGGCCACATTTTTCTTTGTGGCCCAGAATGGGACAGGAAGCTTCTCCGAATCTTACTAAAGCGTGCCTTGAGGATGATACTGGGCGGTCTTAGGATGCGTCAAGTAGGACTGTAGGCTGAGTTTGGCTCCTGTGGAGCCACTGCAAACAGAAGCATTAGCAAAACTCTGCAAGTACAAAAGCCTGTACCTTGCATGCATCCATTCGTAGTTCTTGCCTTTGAGAGTCCTCACAGAGTGTCCAACCAAGGGTAGATACTAAAGATCTTCATGCAGACTTCGTAAGGTTGCAAACCGAACAAACCTAAAGTGTGGATCCCTTGTTCGAGGGTGATATGTTATCTTTGTTAAAATACCAAGAGCGGTTGGCGGCCTCCCATGTCGGGACCCCTTTTCTAGACCGTTGCTATCCGGCGCATTGACAAAGGGTCCACACTTCTGGTTCTAAGGCACGCTTCCAAGACCGACTCGCGCGTGGTCTTGCAGGACACACAGGTACAACAGGGACACGAAGATCAAACGGCTCCAATCTGCTCCATCAGCTCCATCGGCTTCTTCAGGTAGGGTGCGGGCACGTGGCAGACTAGGGGACGAGGAATAGCTCTGTCCATGTTGGAAAAGACCCTCGAGCCCCAACGAGATAAATCTTTATCCTTTTAGAAGGTGATACGATCCCGAATCCGTTTTCCTCACGACGGCACCATCACCTTAGGCGACCATCGACAGGAGGGGTATACAACGGAACCAAGTGCACCTTTGACAACGGTCACAGTCAACAACCTCATGAGCCTCATCGGCCTCAACGAAGAAAAGCAGTAGTGAAGCAGAGAAGAAGAGCAACTGCAAAAAAATGGCGGATCCGTCTCAAGCCCACCTTGAGGCGGGTATGTCCAAATTCACGGGGACAGAATTTCCCTTGTAGGAATGGCAGTTTGAGATTGTCATGAACGTGTGTGGCTACCTCAACATCCTAAAATTAACCAAGACAGCACCCATCGATACGACAGTGACCACGCATGCGGCTGACCTTGGAACATGGATAACAAAGAACAACATGGCTCTCGCCAAACTTGTGACGCCCATCAACGAGACTCAACACTCCCACATCAAAGGATGCACGTCAGCTGCCGAGGCCTACACAAAACTCTCATGCGTACATCAATCAAACACCCTAGCAAACCAACTCTTCATCTTCCAAAGGTTGATGTCGATGAGGATGAGCGAAGGAGAATCGATACCCGCATTTTAGTAATCATTCAACAACGTGCTTCAAGAGGTCCAGCAAATGGAATGGAATCTCGACTCCAACATGCGTGCCATGATCCTTTTGATGGAACTACCAGAAAGCTGGGGGTCCTTGATCACCGTATTTGGCAGTTGGAAGGAGACAGATCTGATGTATGAGGTTGTCACCGAACACGTCCGCAACGAGTCTATGCGACGCAGTGGCAGTGAGACAAACATTTCATCCTATGCCTCTCGCTTCGGTGGACAAGGTGCAAGTTCTCGCTCTAGTCAAGGAAACAGTAGAAGCGGTGGCTGTGGAGAGAAAGGAAATGGTGGCGGGAAGAGTTCCAAGAAGCCCGGCAACTGTCACAACTGTGGCAAGGCTGGGCACTTGGCTAGGGACTGTCATAGTCCTAGGAAAGAAGGCGGGAACAAAGGTGGGAAGGAGAAGAAGGAGCTTGCTAACATAATGGCTGAAAGGTTTTCCATGAAGGGGAAAGCGCTCCTTAGGCCAGGGGCATTCGCCCTTGACTTGGGCACCAACCACCATTCCTCAAAAGAGAAGGGTGGATTTGTCTCCATGGCCGAATTCGACATGCGCATCAAGTGTGCAAACGGCGGCATCGTGCAAGCCATGGACAAAGGGGACAAGGTGATCATGTTCAATGTGAGCGGTGCCGAGAAGGAGGTCAATCTTCAAAAGGTGGTGTACATGCCCTCCTTTGTAGCAAACCTGCTGTTGGTCTCATAAATCACCAACAATAACATGACAGTGGTGTTCACCAACAAAGAAGCCGTAGCCCTAAAAAATGAGGACAACAAAAGACGACCTCATGCTTCAAGTTCCAAGAGTTGATGGCCTCTATGTGTTTCAAACCAAAGTCACCAAGACGTCGGATGAGGGACTGGCATGTGCCAGCAAGACAGTGGCACCGAAGCCAAAGGATGCACCACCGGCGATTGCTGCGGCCGCCATATCAACCAAGGACACCGACGCTGAGTTGTGGCACCGGCGATTTGGCCACGTGGCCAACAGCACGCTGTAGATGATACAGGAGCAAGAGGTAGTCCGCGGAATGGAAGGGTGCACCATGAAGCATGAAGAAGCGTGTACATTCTGTGAACCATGACTCCAAGAAAAGGCAAAGAAGAAGTCGTTTGGAAGAGGAGGTAAACGAGCGGAGAATGTCTTGGACCTGATCCATAGTGACGTGTGCGGATCCTTTTGCACGACGTCTAACAGAGGAAGCAAGTACATCCTGGCCTTCATGGACAAACACAGTCGCAAGTTGTGGATCTACTTCCTCAAAACAAAGGGAGAGGTCAAGGAGAAGCTCCTGGAGTTTGCCGTCATGGTAGAGCAACAAACTTCCAAGAAGGTGAAGATGCTCCAAAGTGACAATGGGGGTGAGTACGAGGCATGCAAGCCTTGGCTCAAGCATCATGGCATCCGCCACAAGCAAACCACCCCTTACAACCCCCAAAGCAATGGCGTGGTCGAGAGGATGAACCAGACCCTACTCGACATGGTACTAAGCATGCTCTTCGACGCCAAGCTTCTACCTTGCTTTTGGGCTGAAGCTGCAACGGTCTGTTACTTCTTGAACCTCACACCAGTAACCGCCTTGTGGAAGCATGCAAAGGAGCAGGACAAGCAGCTGAAGACTCCACAAGAAACATGGTCGGGAAAGAAACCCAACGCCTCTCATCTAAAGGTGTTTGGGTCAACTGCATGGGTGAATATCCAGTCGGGAGAAGGCAGAGGCAAGCTGGACGCACGTTCCAAAAACTGCATCATGGTAGGGTACGACACACCACACAAAGCCTATCGGCTTTAGGACCAGGCAGCAGGCAAGCTCGCGAGGAGCCGCGACGTTGATTTTGACGCACGTACCTTAGGAAAGAGAGAGCTTCAAGACCCAATCCTCGCTCCCAAGGTGGGAGAGAGGATAGTGTTGCTTGAGTCCGGAGACCAAGCACCCAACAACTGGCTCGCTTTGCCAGCAGGTGGTGGAAATGGGAGAGCAGCTGCGTAGGATGATGCAGCATATGACATGGACGCAGTTACCGAGGCGTCTGGGGCTTCCGAGTCTGACTTGGAGTCTGACGACTCTTCTGACAACGACGACGACGACACATCACCACTTGTGGTAGCACCAGCAGCAAACCAAGAAGTCGTAACAGAATTCCGGTGCAGTTTGCAACCAAAGAAAGTACCTATGTGGTATGAGGATGATTAGACTGGCCTTAGCTGGTCGTACATGGCTCAGGGAGAGCCATCCACAGTGGCAGAGGCGATGAATGGCCCACATGTGGCCAAGTGGATGGAGGCAGTGGACAGCGAGCTCGCGTCCATTGCGGAGAAAGGCACGTGGATGCTCGTGGATAGACCCGACAAGGCCCACGTGGTAGGATCCAAGTGGGTCCTCCGAGTGAAGAAGAAGCAAGGCGGCATAATTGAAAAGTTTAAGGCAAGGGTAGTGGCAAAGGGGTCTTCTCAATGCCCGGGCTCTAAATACAACGAGATGTTTGCTCCCGTTGTGACCTTTGCCTCCATCCACTCTCTCCTTGCCATCGCAGCCATAAAGAACCTGGAGATACACTAGATGGACGTCACAACATCTTTGCTTTATAGGAAACTCGACAAGGAAGTACTCATGGAGGTGTCCAAAGGAGTCAATGTTCCGGAGGGCAAGGTATGCAAGTTGGTGAAAGCGCTCTACGGGCTGAAACAGGCCCCAAGGATATGGTACAAAGAGATGGACGGTTTCATGACCGGTCTCTCCTTCGTGCATTGCCAAAATGACCCAAGCATGTACGTGCGCGATGATGGGAGTGGGCTGATGCTCGTTGCACGATATGTGGATGATATGATCATTTGCTCTTCTTTGATCGAGCTGCTAGATGAACTGGAGTCTGACCTCAGCAAAAGGTTCCAAATGAAAGACATGGGTCCTCTCGAGTACTACCTCGGGATCGCCATCCACCGCAACCAAACAGCAGGCACCATCAAACTCAACCAAACCAAATACATCGGTGAGGTACTAAAGCGCTATCACATGGAAGACTACAAACCTGTTGGCACCCCAATGACGACCGATGCAAAACTGAAGGCCTCAATGTCGCCAAGCAATGAAGCAGAACAAAGGGATGTACAAGACATCCCCTACCAGTCTGTCGTGGGTAGCATCATGTACGCCATGCTAGGTACTCTTCCGGACATCTGCTATGCTGTGGGAAAAGTGAGCAGGTTAGTGGCCAAGCCAGGGCCATAATATTGGTAGGCAATCAAGTGCATCTTACGCTACCTGCAGAAGACACAACACATGGGCCTCGTCCTTGGAGGTCAAGAAGGTACGAATCCCCTCTGCCTGAAGTGCTACACTGACGCCGAATGCGGAGGAAATCTTGACGACTAGAAATCCACCTCTCGATACGTGTGCATCTTGAATGGCGCTGCCATCTCATGGGCCAGCAGGAAGCAGGATTGTGTTTCCATGTTCACAGATGCGGCAGAGTACGTTGCTCTGTTTTAGTTGTGCAAGGAGACTCAGTGGTTGCGCAGCCTGCTTGGCAAAATGACAGTGCCATAGAAGCATGCCACAGTCATACACGTGGACAACATGAGCGCCATCTCGATGGCTGTAGATGAGATCATCGCCCAGCGAACGAAGCACATCGACATACGTTAGCACTACTCACATGACCTGGTCATGAAGAACGTGGTGGACTTACAGTACTACGGAACCAAGAGCATGCTTGCTGACTGGATGACCAAGCCGCTGGAGAGCGACTTGCACTATGCATACATTTGTGGAATTGGCATGAGGAGTGCGGCAGATGAAGGGTGAGTCCCAATGCGTTGATGGAGCCAAGTGAGCGATAGATGGACAGAGGGGGAGGGGTAGATTTGTTGAATGGTATGCACCTTGTCCACTGCCGAGCTTACCAGTTTCACAAAAAGACAAGGCATGCACCGCTCTATGGAGTATGTCCCCTTGGTATGTTGTGAGATAGGCCAGGAATGCACTGCCCATAATGGGTATGTGCCCTAGAGATCATCATAGGAAACACAACATTGTGGCCTAGTTGGGACAGGCGCCAGAGCTCATGGGTCGCGGGCTCAAACCCCGCGACGGCCACATTTTTCTTTGTACCCGGAATGGGACAGGAAGCGTCTAGGAAGCTTACTAGAGCCTGCCTTGAGGATGACACTTGGCGGTCTTAGAATGCGCCCAGTAGGACTATAAGCTGAGATTGGCACCTGTGGAGCCACTACAAGCAAAAGCATTAGCAAAGCTTTGCAAGTACAAAAGCATGTACCCTGCAAACGGACAGGATGGCCCCAATCTTGAAATAGGTGGGAAAACAGTGGTTCGTGCTGTCTTTGTGGGTGTTCTAAATTTGTAGTGTCCTCTGGGCTTGTGACACGCACATTGTCCATGCAAGTGATCGACAGGATGGGTGATGTGAATCACTTCGGTGCTACTATTCCGCACAAGGGCGTAGGCAGTAACGGGTTGTTAGTGGAGCACCTGGGGAAAGGTAAGAAAGCAAGAGTTTGTACACGACACCATGGAATAGAGCAGCTCAATACTTAAGGAAGAAGCGGGTAATGCGAAGAAGTGATGGGAGTAACAGGACGATGAGGTGATAGCCGCTATTTGACTGTGCTATCCACACGAGACAACCGACATGGGACCCGGCTGCCAACCTGGGATTGAACCAGACCAGTCTGCAAACATGGTGTCCGCGGTTTCTCAAACTCCGGAATATACTGGATTTGTGAATCTGTAGGATCAGCAACCCAACATCACCATGCAACAATCCTGTCCAATCACCCATAACTTCAAAACAGCCAACCATTTCAACCACAAGCACATGGAAATGCATGCTTCCCTATCATGTGTTGATCCAAGTTATGCTAAGGAGAAGCCAATAATGTTATGCTGATCACAGCAATTCAGCTCTCAAGAAAAACTGGGAAGAATGTTGTGGGCGCCACTCTTGCACTCGGCTGAGACGCCAACAGCGCATGGTCCATCATATGTTCGCCGAGAGCTTCACTTCGGTTTTGTCACCAGGAGTGATAGTGTGTGTGTGTGTGTGTGTGTGTGTGTGTGTGTGTGTGTGTGTGTGTGTGTGTGTGTGTGTGTGTGTGTGTGTGTGTGTATGTGTGTGTGTGT
>SZWC01005547.1:29959-41031 GCA_023375785.1 Penium margaritaceum
CGTCCGCTCCTAGCATTTCAGCTAGGAGAAGATATCACCCTCCGGATCACGGTTCCACACTGAGCAGTTCCTAGGCAATCACTTGCTAGCAACTGTGTCCACTTAACACTTGGTCACTTTCGCGCGAGGTGCTAGTCAAAGACTAACTCCTAGGACTTAGACCAACCAGTGTCTTCTTTGTACTGTTCCTTAGTTGGACAACTCTGTGAGGAGCATCTCAGGCCAGATTGTGTAATTAGTATGAGGAATAAGCCCGGTACATATAGTCCTAGGCCTGGCTTCTAAGGTGTATAGGTAGTGACAATTTTGGGGTGGTCACTCCACACCACCTCACCAGTCCGCCAATTGGCGCATCCATTGACCGCCAAGTGGCGCACTCTCCTCATGCATGGAGAAATGTCTAAGAAATTTCCCCTGTGCTAGAAGGTCAAAAAACCTCCTGCGCACATCAAGGCTCGATCGCAGGACCTGTTGTCCCTAAGTCCAACATGCTATCCATTGCGTTACAGTTCTGGTGTCTCGCTTGGACTTGCACCACGAACAAGGTCTGGGGGACTTACTCCAAGGGAGCAGTGCATGCCCAACCTGTCCGTCAAGCCATAGCAGTGGCCATGGGGCATAGAAGAACAGCAACCGGCATGCAGCTGGTCCCTGCCCCGCGCTACACGTACGCTCCAAAAGGCTCGCAGGAGGTCCGTGTGTGCGGCATGGAGGACAAGCGGCAGGTGACTACAGTGATCGCATCTTCCCTCGATGGGGAGATGCTTCCCATGCAGGTCATTTGGACGGGCAAGACCAACGCTTGCCATCCACGCGGCGAACACAGTGACCATGTGCTTTGACACCTCGGGTGGCACTTCACGCACACACCAAATCAGTGGGCCAGCGTGGACACCACCAAAGAGTGGTTCCACATGATCTTAGAGCCCTACTTCATCTCCAAGTGCAAGGACCAGCGTCTTTCCCCTGACCATGCTCGACTACTCCTCATCCTGGATGCATGGCGGCTCCATGCATCCGAATCTTTTTTAGCATGGGTAAGTGAACGGTTTCCCTGGGTGGTGCTCCTGTAGATCCCCGCAGGGTGTACCTCAAAGCTGCAGCCGGCGGATGTTGGGCTGCAGCGTCCGTTCAAGGCGGAAGTGTCCACTGCTTACAGTTCGTGGGTCGGCGAGCGGCTGTCTGAGAGCGATACTGTTAACCTCGGGATGCGCCACATCAAGGACACTGCTGTAGGATGGATGGCGCGTGGATGGGGTCGTTTGGCCACGAACAGCGAGCTTGTCCGCAACGCATGGCGCCATAGCGGGTTCACCAAGGTGTATGACCCGGCGTTTGCCTCCGCGGCATCCGCGGACAACTTGGCTTTCATGACCGAACCAGAGATGCAAGGATTCGAGGATGAGGACATTGTTGTTTAGTTGCTCGGTCTGTTTTGTACAAAAGTTTGTCTATCTTTGTGATCTCTCTATCTCTCTCTCTCTCTCTCTCTCTCTCTCTCTCTCTCTCTCTCTCTCTCTAACTCTCGCTCCGTCTCTTTCTCTCTCGCGCACGATGTTTGACCACACGACGTGCAAGTAACGGTGTTGAGAACCGGACGAAATCACCGAACATGAGCAAAACGGCATAAAACCGAGGCAGACCACCGATCACAATGCCTAGAATAACCAACATCTAAACACTTTCAGTGACATGACAGCAATTAATAAACTGTATTCGTTTTAGCTCCCAGAAATTTCACATTGTAGCCGAATAAAAGAAATCTTCATTTCACAATAGTTATTCAATGACAAAATCATCAGGCAGTAGGGTATGCTAATGATACAACCCTACTCATTTGCTCTATACGAGAGCTCAACCAGACACGTCAACTTTTCCGCACCATTGCAAATCATACTGGCCGTAAGGTTAGCCCCACAAAGGCAGTGATCTTGCTGATAGGATACCACACACGCATTCCCTCCTGACCGGCATACCCTATCTAGCACGGACCAGTGCAAATCATTGGCATAGAATTCCACTCAGTTCCAAAAGATCGGTCAACTTGGGAACCAATCCTCAGCAAGATCCGAAATGCCATACCACTTTGGACCAATTTTTTAAGCACACTTCGGACAAAGATTGTCGCTATTAATTCTCACTTGACCCCCAAATTTCTCTTTCACTCCTACATTCTCCGCCCCCCCACCCGACCTCCTTCAATCTCTCACAACTTCAATCACCCAATTCCTCTCCCCTCACAGAGTCACAGAGGATCCCACAAAATGTATACACCTCTATACGCAAAAACCATCGTGTGTCCGACCAAAGAGTATGGCCTTCAGGTTAAGTGGCCAACCCACCTCATTCACACCCAACGCGCCAAATGGGTGTATGATTTCCTCAGCCCCTCCAGAGAAAAGTGGAAACAAAATGTCCTAGACACACAACAGTTTCCAAAGAACGGACTTTTTTACTCTCCCACCCTGCAATACTTAACCTTTGCACTTTGAACATCAACAATAGATGGTGAAGGAATTTCTCCGATTTTCTTGCTACAA
Source organism: Penium margaritaceum (assembly GCA_023375785.1). Taxonomy (NCBI): domain Eukaryota; kingdom Viridiplantae; phylum Streptophyta; class Zygnematophyceae; order Desmidiales; family Peniaceae; genus Penium; species Penium margaritaceum. Next base: position 32,500 of record SZWC01005547.1, read on the forward strand.
ACCCACGTATCCTCCCTCCAAACCTCACCTGGCCGGACATTAGTCTTGAATGTATTGCATACAACAGACACCTCCTAAACTCTAATGCAAAACCCTTTGGCATCCCCACACCAGAGAGGTTTTTTCTTACTGAGGAAATCCAAGTCTGACATCTCTTTTAGAGACACTCTTATTGAAGCTCTAGGCAAAGAGCTGACACGAAGCCAACAATCAGTACTCGATGAAGTTAGACAAAATCTCCCCCTGAGTTGGGTTGCCATCATGTCTAACCAACCCCTCGTAACAGAAACATCCATGTACACTCCATATGTCACTCTCACGTCTCTCACGGGCCCCCTCCTAGGCATCATCTTTGAGTTGCACCAACGCGCGACCCAAATATGGAGCTCACCCTTCAGGTGTACACCTTCACGCACAAACTATACCCACACCCATGGGCTACAACACGACCTTTATACGGGCACGAGAGCATACTGGTGTATGTCTGCAAAGGAATTTTCCTCGCCACACCTCACCAACATGACATCCCAAGCTGTCGACTTGGAAAAATTGATGCAACCCTTTGCGCTCTCCATGAAACATTCCTAAGCACCGACAAACCATCTGCGACACACAAACCAAAATGGGAAGAGAACTACCCTCACATTCAATTTCACTGGAACCAGATCCATAGCAGTATTAGAAACTCCCCTCTCAGACTTCGAACTCAATATGTCATGCTCCGCATCCTTTACCACTCCATCCAGGTCAACAACCGCTACCGCTTTCTTCCCCCACGTCGTCCCCCCTATGTCCACGATGCAATATGCTTGAAATAATCAAACATTGCTTCATCCAATGTCACAACCTCCAACCAATCACAATGCGCCTCCGCTCCCGCTGTAAAGCCTTCTTCCCCAATCTCAATCCAAACACACCCTATCTCCTCTTTGGCCCGACCACTGCCACAAAAGAACAAATGATCTGGGATGTTACCTGTGCCACGACCCTCCATCGTAATTGACAGGAACGATGGGCAAAACCCAAATGTAACCCACACCTACACTCTTTGCCACCATACCTCACGTTATCCAAGATAACCTACCGAGTGCAGCACTTTGAACCCACTACCTTCCATCAGGAGAACGGAAAATACAAAGTATCCAGGCTTTACTCACAATTGTCGCAAATGCCCCTTTCCTGTGCAGCGCACTGAAATCCAGGGCCACCAAAATCATCCAAATCACTCAAAACTTCTACCGCTGGTTGAAACACCCCTCCATTCATTGTCTCTCATAATTCTTGGGGGCCGGGTTCAATTCCTACGCTTGTTTTGGTGTCTTGGAGTCCCCCTTTGTTCCCAGCGGTTACGACCAAGGGACAAAAAAAAAGGAAGGCCGTCGAAAGGTTGGGCTCGAACTCCTGCGCGTCATAAGGGAACTCCATGTAACGTTAGAGGATCTCTTTAATCGACTGTTTTTTAGAATGCGAATCCTTAAGATCGCATTCTAAAAAGAAGGGAATGTTTAGAAGAGGATTCTAAATGTTCTGGTCGTATCCCAGCTTTGTTGCGGCTGGGAAACGGTAACTAGGAAACGCATTTTCGCCCACCCACCTGGCACCAGCAAATTAATGTGGGCGAACTTGCTTTATTGGGGTGAAATGAGATGTCACGAGGTGTGAGCACGTGCCCTCGATCGGATCCGTCCATTGCTGCACATTCAGGCTTCATGTCTTGTCTGCGAATGTGGAAATAGCAACTTGGTCGCAATCAGTGAGAGACGACTCTGGACAACGACGTTCGAGGGCATGGCAGAAGTGGGTGAGTGGGACACGTCTGAGCCCCTTTTAGATCCCAAAGCTTCTGCGGGCATAGAATGATCACGTCACAGAGAGAAAACTAGGCAGCAGGTTGGGGCAGCAGCGTTGTTGATGCAGCGTGCGGGCTTCCACGCTCGTTGCTTAAGTCAGCTGCCCCCTCAGTCTGCTGCTCTAGAGTCTAAGTCTGGAAGCTCTGGGTTTTGTTACTCAGAAACGCGCGCGCCAGTGTTAGCGCCAGAAAGCAGCTAAAAACTGACAATGACTGATTAGGAATCAAGAATGAACAACAATGGGAGACCCCTCCAAGTTCTAGGCCCCCCCCAGCTCTGTAGAGCTTGTTACTCAGTTCAACAGCCAATCAGAAAATAGCTCAGTTCAGGCTGGCAGGTTTTCTCGGTGAGGCCTGCCAGGCAGCCGACAGCCCAAAACCCGGGCGTCGTCCGTTTTGCCTGAAAACTGGACCATACCATAATACCGCCGCTGCGAACGCAGCCGTGCGGTCAGAATCTGCTAGAAAAATAGTAACAAGGAGTTATGGCAGCCTAAACCCAGATAGTGCCCACAACGGTTTATGCTACCAAACAGGGCCACGCAGCATGCAACTGGGATCCTAGGCAGTGCATGACGATGCAGACGCGATGGGACGCGCTGGACGCATGCAAGCGATAACTGCGGTGTCAATGACCGCCGGCAGCACGACCGCCGAGGAGGCCTGCCGATGGAGCTGAGCGCGTCGCCGGGGAGAGGAGGCTCCAGCGAACTGCGAGAAGACCTCAGCGTGCGTCTGCTCCACCGGACGACACTCCATCAGCGTCGAGTCTCGCCGTCAGTCATCTGCACGCCGATGTACACAAGTCGGGAGGACACAACAGAGCACAATGAGAGATGCGAAAAAACCAACACTCCCCCATGACTCACAGGCGTAGTGCACATGGGCGGACAGGGACACGGTCAACATCCAGATGCCCTCAACTCTCACCGATTCCGAGCCGCGGCCCCTCTATCGACAATCGAACTGTCAAGCTGAATGACACTCAAGGTGAGGCTGGGTGTCGTTGAAATCGTTCATTGGACGCTATTAGACAATTTGTGGCGCATTTTGTTGAAGGACATGCGCAGTCCACGAGTTACCGGCCGCCTAGCACTCATCATCATCGCCGGTCAGAAGACTGGCGCAATCAGCCTGATCCATAGCGTCTCTTCCTGAACGCGGACGCATGTTGAGGTTCCAACTATCTTTATTCGCACGTGATTGGTGGAGACGGGGATTGTTGGGCCGATTCCATTCAGTCATCCGTGTTCTGCGTGAGGCCCGCTAGGATTGTTGGATGAGGGATGTTTTGAGTTTATCCGGACGGATTGAAGTGGAGTGCCTAGCTACGCAACCTAGACAACTGTAAGGCTAAAACCACACGGACAGGAAGTTGTGGTCATCGCTGAAATCGATCGTTGAGGAGCCCAATGATCGATTTCAACGACATCCAGCCTCATGCTCATACAAACACATAGGCCACGGCTGGATGGGCATGAAAATTGTTTATATCCACCCTCCTCATCGACACAATGTCACCTACTGATTTTCGTCGCTGTTCTCATCGGATCTGGATCAAATAACTGGGTTTGAGTAACCTTCATAATAACAAGGGCAAACATATGTGAGCTGTCGTGTCTGCGACCCGCACCTATAACGACTATCGAGCGGAGATCTTGACGAAAGGAGGGACCTGTTTCGTTGGAGCATACATTGTAAATGTGGACTTCCAAATCTGATGCATAGAATATGCCGCCTTCTGATGGCATCTATATCAACGATTGCTACTCTCGAAGTTGTCTACTCTATGTACTGAACTATGGGATGATAAAAGTGAATAGAGATTCCTAAGAGAGCATAACGTTGTTGAATAGGGTAGATCCTTCAGTCCGACTTCGCAGCCAAGAACTCACTCCCTCGTGTCCATACTACCTTGATGGGCTTGTCGATGGTAAGTTTTCAGCTGTGCGATAGAAACATGAGGATTATCGAACGGCCAATCACTCCTATCGATGAACCTATCGGTGTTACGCGGATGCATGGAAAGAAACTATTTGATTGTGACTATTTGCCTGAATGTAGGTCAGTATGATTTTCGCTGTAAAACTTTATTGTCATCATAGAGTTTTGCAGGCTGCATGAGGCATACGAGAGTATGGCGCCTCGACTAGAGGCCTCTCCGCAACACTAGGATTTTTTCAAGCATCACGGACAGGCAAAGAAAGGCGGGAGTGACTCCAGGTTGAAGATAGGGTCCAAACAGGCACATCTAGTAAGTTTATTCTAACAAGAAGTATTCATAAAAGCTTTTCGTGCACATCTAGACGCGGCCATAATTCAGCGGATAAAATGTCTTACGTGGACTCTCTACGTTGGCATGTTGCCCAACTTGGCTGCAGCCACTTGCACGAACTGTAGCTACCACGAGCGGGGAGCCCAACGTTTGAGGATCTTTCAGGAGACAAGCGCTGTATGCTTGACGTGTCCACGTGTGATTGACGCTGGTAATCGACAATCGAGCCTGATCGGTCGAACCGCTGCGGTCGACGCGAAAACTCGACCAGCTGTTGACTGCCACTGATGAGCTTGTGGCTGAGGCTCACCCACGAGCTCATCCGTGGTTCAACCGAACCACGGATGAAGAGAGACGCATTCCGGGTATGAGAGATATGGGCCACGGCTGGCAAAGGGTGAGTGGGAATGCGAGTTAATCCCAGCCCCAAGTTTACTCACCCACCGGTCGTCATGGATGGTTGAGGGCGAACATGCAAAACATAGATGGCGGACAGGTTTGTAGAAGCGGTGAAACCACGGCGAAAACCCTTAATACGCGACTTGGCTTCTTCGAGACCACACCGGATACGGACTGGATAAACCTACCTCGACGGTACCGAAATGTAAAACGAAAAGCCATATGTTCGGGGTAGATTACAATGAACATGCTACGTATGGGTTCATGAAAGTAGATCTCCTCTAAAAAATGAATTCTCAGTGTTTCCCTCAGGTTAAAAATACGTATTCAAGCAAATAAAATGAATACATCACCCATCTCATTTGAGAAACCAAAGCAATAACAAATGTAGTCACACATCCAAGTACATGAACAAATCAATAAAGATTCACTGGAAATGGTTCCAGAACCCATTTAAATATTTTCATGATAAATTAAACCCCATAATAAAACTTTAAAGAACATACATCTACTGGCCAGGTCTACAATCATCTTGCCAACCTACACCAAAGACACCCCACTCACAAACCGAAATGGACCGCACATTTTCCTTCCCTCACCTTTCATTGGAAACACATTCACGAAAGCATAACCAAAAAACCTCTTAAAATCCGGCCACAGGATGTGATGCTACGCATCCTATACCGCTCCATACAAGTCAATCATCGGTATCAGTTCCTTCGTCCTCCATCCTCGCCATTAAGTCCAAGATGTGGATTATCTGAAACGATTGAACACTGCTTCCTCTCATGCAAGCATTTAGCACCAATAACTATGCGACTAAAAAAACTATTCGTAGCTTTCTTCCCAAAGAAACACCACACCACACCAAACCTCCTTTTTGGTCCAACAACCACCACTCCTAATTGCATTCTCTGTGACATTCTCCGCGCTAGCATCTTCCGTAGAATGTGACAAGAACGTTGGGCTGACCCAAGATCGGACCCAACCCCAGCCATGTTATCAGTCACCCCGGCGTTGCTCCAAGAAAACTTCACTCATGCCACCCTACGCTTTGAAGCTCGCAACGAGAAGAGATCAAAGAAAAAGACCATTGCTTTACTACTGTCATTGATTCCCCACGCCCCCTTCCTTTGCACGACGAAGGAAAGCAGGACCACCACAGACATCCTCCTCACTTATAACTTCCACCAATGGTGGAAACACCCTCAAGCCTACACCTTGTAAACGTTTGGGGGGCCGAAATCCATCCCCGGGCTTGTTTTGGTGTCTAGGTGACCCCCTCGCTCCCATCGGTTATGACCAAGGGACAACAAAACAAAAATGAGGGCAAACATGCAAAATATAGATGGCGGACAGGTTTGTCATGGCGGTGAAACCACAGCAAAAACCCTTAAAACACGACTTGGCTCCTTCGAGACCACGCCGAATGCAAACTTGATAAACCTACCTCGACGGTACCAAAACATAAAACAAAAAGCCATACGTTCGGGGTAGATTACAATGAACATGCTACACAACGTATGGATTCATGAAAGTAGATCTCCTCTAAAACAATAATTCTTAGTGTTTCCCTAAGGTTAAACATACTTATTCACACACATGAAATGTATCCATCACTCACCTCATTTGAGAAACCAAAGCATTTCCAAATGTAGTCACACATCCAAGTACATGAACAAATGAATAAAGATTGAATGGAAATGGTTTTAGAATCTTTTTAACTATTTTCATGATAAATTAAACCCAATAATGAAATTTTAAAGAACATACATCTATTCATGCACAATGTTCACATCTATGTTTCTATTTTTGCACGACCATGGGAAGCTCTGGGATGGGATGCCATACGTTGCATGTTGGAACTTACCTCATGCAGCCCTCACAAAAACATTGAGTGTATTTGGCCACGTTGGTCAGTTGTTTTGGTCGTTCTAGTTGGTTGGCAACCTTTGTTTTCTTGTTTAGCTTGCGAAAGCGAGCTTCGAGTGCTTGGGTGAACTTGCGCCAATTGGATGGGGGAGTAATGGATAATTTCTAGGTTGGTTGAACCTGCTCGAGAGATAGTACGCCTTGTGTTGACGATGTGGTAGCCGTTGGATCAACGCCTACGACTGCCTGGTGCTGTTGGATTGCCATGAGATCGGCCCACCAACTTAAGGCCGTGCCCTACCAAAGCGAGGCCGCGAGGTTCATCTCCTTTTGGTCAGAGTGAACCGTAGTAGCGGTGAAGTTCACCTCCAAATTGTCAAGAAGATCGAGATCGTTGCTCCCTTGTGAGTTGCTGGATCAAACGCCTCAAGAAGTCCTAGAAGAATTGAGGATTTGTTGATGTGTAGTCGATTGGTGAGTACCGCTTCTTGCGCTTTTGAGTCACGGATTTTGGCGGCTTACTTCCATAGTTGTTTGACAAGCGTTTTTTCAAACGCTTCCATCTGCGCCAACCGGCTTCTCAGCTCTGCGATCTTGTCTCGTGTTGTTGATTGAGTTGTATTGGTCTGTGGTGGAGGCGAAATTGGCATGTGAGGTGTGCTCGACTATGGATTGGTTGCGACATTTGAAGTGCCGGCCTTCATCCCTCATCTCCCCATATGAGGCTGAAGGTCCTTGGCGGGGTACCTTCCGTTATCGCGAGTGTCTTCGATAATTACCGTTGCTTGTCGTCAGGTACGCTCGCTCCGTACATCGACTTTGTCGCGATGTCTTTGATCTTCTCTTTGACAGAGATGCGCTTCAAGACGCGTGCGGGCTTTGAGTTAGTTTAGAATTTAATATTGTGCTCTGTTTTGGTCGATGCGCTGTGATACCAAGTGTTACGCTAGCGGAAGTGAAGTGGTTCACTGATTTGTCTTTTTTCACAAGATTGGGGTTAGTTTTGTATTTTTGAGAAGCAGAAAGTATACTTTGTTCTTGTAAATGTTGAAACTCGATAGGGTATATACAAGATGCAAGTGTGAGGAAATGAGGCTCGGTCGAGCCATTTGATGTTTCGGCGGTTCGCATGACATGATGTCGTGTTCCAATTCGCTGACTCGAGAAGTCCCTCGTTGGTTTGACGGGGGGCTGCGAGATTGAAATTGAGGTTCGCGAGGGTTGTCGAAGTCGCATAAAAGCTCATCGTTTGTAGTTTCAAAACATAGGAAAACGCTATGAGTGGGTTCCGGTGAGTCCAGAAATCTCTGGAAAGTGGTCGCCATTACGCGAGAGTTCTGGGGAATTCGACAAAATTCCCCTTGAGTGCGGAAAAACAGTGCTGTGATTTAGTTGCAAAGTGAGCCAGGAGCGAGGAAGCAAAAAATAGGCGGCTCGTGGGTTTTGGGACTCGTTTGTGCCCATCGGCATAATAGTAGGCCACAAATGGAATGGGTGAAGGCACTTTTGTGAAAATGAGGCAATGAACTTCAACATGTTCTTAATGAGATATTGTTTCCTGTTATTCCCATTAGTTGTGATGGAGCAGTCATTGAGGGTGCAAAGTGTGATCTTTTAGACGTAAGGTAGTTTTTCGTGGAATGTTGACGGGAGATTATTGATGACGTGCCTAGACTAGTTCAAAACGGGATTTGGGTCTGAAGGTGCGGCTGAACCATAGATAGCCGCAGGGCCACGAGTTGTAGAAACGAAAAAAGTCGCGGGCCGTAGTTGAAAAGGCCTCGTTTTCTGCTGAGCTTGCAGGCGCGCGGTGTGAGGCTACAAAACAAGAAATACACCTCTGACGTCTTGCAAAACGACCAATATGTCTTCTTTCTCCTGAGATTATAGGTGCGTGGTGCGAGGGCACAGTAGGAGAGTTACATCTCTGACGTTTTGGAAAACGCCTGAAGTGTACTTTTTCTGCTGAGCTTGCAAATGCGCCGCGCACTTGCAAGCTCAGCACGTGGCCTCGCACCGCGCACTGTGCGCGGTGCGAGGCCACGTGGAGAAACACATAGCCTGCTCACACTCGACCCACAACATTGCTACCAAACATTGTTCGTTTTGCGCTCTGGTACCCGACAACTGCAAGAAG